>CBVK0100069563.1:0-14820 GCA_900067695.1 Picea abies
CCTCTCGACCACCTATAGACCAGCCCCCAAGGTAATTTGACCCTTGAATCAGAGTCAGCTCTGAAAATATGGTGGATTAAATGACCTAAGCGAACCCTAATGTGCCCCTATTCACACCTGGAGACAGTTACAAGACCGCCCTTGAAATTGCTATAAAAGGGTGCGAGGACTCATTGTTTTAATAGGGAATTCGAAGCATCGGTACGCTGTCCAGATGATTCAGAGCTCAATCTTTGAAAATCAACTCATCAGCAGTGTAATCCAGAGTTCTTTCATCACTCAGTTCAGTTCAGTTCATTTTGTAAGGAAAGCATTGTGTTGAGGGCCCCGAAGAACCTTCCGCTGGAGGGAGGAGGAACCCCTGGTCCCTCTCTTCTGCATGCGCTCTGGTTTCAATAAAGCACCTGCCTGAAACCTTTGAAGACACCTGTGTCTGATGTGTGATATTCTTTGTTTATTGTCGTAGTGTTATTTGCTTTCAGTTTGTAGTTAGATTATAGTTTGTTTCTGTTTTTGTTAACCCTTTTTTCCTCCACAACATCCTGTTCTGCCCTGCCAAGCCCAACAGGGCATGCCAGTGCTCCCATTTTTGCTCACCCTACGACGATTCAAGCACGAACACCATTGAAAAGATATATTTGTTTGTTTAGATTCCCATTTCATCTTAGCTATTTCAAAATTCAGATCCTTCAAAGTTTTGGTCATTTCATCAAGTTTTGGATCAGATGTGGTTGAGTTAGAGGAGACAGGGGAACCCCCTCTTTGTTTTTTCTTATCTTTATTATATCTAGTCTTTAATCTGTCTGATGCCAAAATATTAGATTCGACCTCAATGGCTTCTTCCTGCATGGATAACCATGTGGTTGATCTTCTCTCTTTTAGGAGGAGGGAGAACTCTGCATCAAATGCATTGGAATAAGTGATATTGGCAGAGGATTCAGTTGGTTCAATATCATCTGGAATTCTGCCATACATTTTATTGAACCTTTTGGTGAAATATGAAATAGATTCACCATTATTTCTCTTTAGGGCCCCAAACTCAGTGATGTAGTAAAGATAATCTCTCCTATCTCCCCATTGTCTTATGAAATTTTCATCTAACGCCTCAATATCTGCAATGGAAGATGGAGGAAGACCCCTGAACCATTTTTTTACTTCCCGATCTAGACTCTACACAAATAACCTCATCCATACATCTACATAATCAATGTTAAAGTTGTTTGCAAAGTTGTAAAAGGATACCGGATGTTCCTCAACAGTTACCTCACCTTCCCCATTATACCTTGGTAAATATTTCATGTAATCTGTGGCTAGGAGTGCATGTAATCCTATAGGAAGCACTAGGGGTGAATATCTGGAAGCAATAATGACATCCATCCTGTTAACAACCATAGCTTAAACAATAGGAATCTACAAATTTATGGGAGATACAAGAGCGGATGCATGACTGGATGATGAGGTAGAATTAGGAGTTGGAGATGTCTGAGCTTCTTTGGAATTATGATTTTCAGGGCTAGCAAATTCAAGATGCTTGTGATGATGGTTTAAAATATTATCTTGGTGTGCAACTTTTCCATTGAGGGGTGAAGTATATCTCTGAGCTACAGTGGATTATATTAGTTTCCTTTATGGCTCAAAGACCATTGTATCCTTCTCAGGGATATAATGAGCCTTCTTGGCTTTACTATTTTCAGAATTGGATCTCTTGAATCCTTTTCTAGGCGCCAATATTTCTTCTTTAAATTTTACTCAGTGGAGTCGATAGGTGAAAGATGATAGTCTGTTTGTGTCTGATATTTTTTCACCATCAAAGGTCAAAGATGATCAATGTCATTTTCCTAGGGAAATATATTTAATTACTCTGTTCCTCGGCAATGACACCAGAAGATGTTGGTCCTAAGGTTTGCACCTGACTGCTAAAGGGAAAAGCTAGGCCACCTATCAGTTTCAGAATTATTATTCTTTGTTTTTTGTGGTTCAGTTAGAGGGTTGGTTTTACCAATACAAGCTCAAGGTTGGGTTTTGAAACAGACAAGGATGAGGGCCCTCCTTAACTTGTGGCACACTAATGACAGACAGTGAAAACAAAGGTAAAATCAAGAAAACAACCCACTACTCTATGAGTAATTTGTTGCAAGAATTATGATGCATAAAATATTATTTCAAGCATAAAACATGTATTAGGATGCAATCACCCACACAAGTTGCAAGAAAACAACGCTTCGTCAAGACATAGCTATAATCATAGGTTTCATGTTAATAAAGACAAGTTATACAATAGCGGAAAAGGAAAGAACAACACTTAGCACAAATCGAGATTGCATTCATGATAAGAAACACACATATAGATTAGAAAACAAACACTGTCATCAAAAGCATGTTCACTAGGTAAAGACTTTTATCCATATGCAGAACAAGTCCAATCAAGCTGATATATTGATTTCCTCTCCCAAAATCTGACCCTTAAAACATCCAAAACTCCCTATTTAACAGATTTGTTGAGGTTCTCGACCTTATGGGACTGAGACCTAATTCTAATTTACTGACTATAGAACAAACTCATTAATATAACTAATAATGCATGGAGTACAACATGCAAACTTCACACTGGTCTTAACCATCAAAACTAGTTCTTATCACACACAAAAGAACACTCTTTAATCTAATCTAAGAAAATACAGGAACCAATTGACTACACACTAATACTGTCTCTAAGATAGAACCAATGCATGTGCTGGATGAAATGATTTGGAAGAAATATGACTCAGAGTTACAAAACAAAGATTTTTATAGATCATCAACATGCCTGTGTGCTAGCTGTGGCCACTGGAGGTAACTGACTACATGGAGTAGATATTCACATGTTTGCTTCTTCATTGAATTATCGACAACTAAATGCACCCTATGCTAGCCCTGATAACTACCATTTGTACTTCTAGATAACTGCACTATTAGGAGCCAAACAAACATGGGGGAGGTGTAATTGGTTGTGAATAGGAGTACGTAGAGGCGATTTTCCAGTAGGAGATGATACAAGTGGATGTGGACTACGTGAATGCAGTTGAAGTGGAGATGAGTGGAGGTGATGTGGAATATCATGTGGGTGGGGGTAAGAGGTGGCATGTGGTGAAAGGAGGGTAGAGACACAGGAGGTGGAAGACATGTGTAATGTAATGGGAGGTGAGAGAGATACATGGGGGGTGATAGGGGTATGAATGGGAGACACGTGTCGGGTAGTGAGAGGAGTGGTGGTAGTGAGTGGAGGTGAGTGGAGGATAGATGACGTGCAGTGAGAGGGGCGGTATCAGGAGGCAATCCAACGGGATTTTGGAGGGGGGGCTAGGTGGTAAGTAGTTTTGATAGGGGGGGGTCCGAAATCATGAGGAGGTGCCACATTAGGTAGGGCCCACATCGGGGAAATTGCCATTCCAGACCCCCCTCCTCCACCATTAAAGGTAGAATGGTTGTGGGAGTCCAAAATTGTGTGAGGACCGTTGATCTCAGAGATGTGGATGTCGCTGATGGTGATCAACACGAGAGTTAGGAACTCCATGAAAAAAGTGTTTTCTCCACGTTATGAAACCTTAAATGCCCTGAGAACCATCGATCTTATATCAACGTTGGATATTCACCACCCATCGAGTCATCCCATTATTTGTGTGTATTTAGAGTATGACATGGCCCAATATGATTCTCTGCTAGCTTCTGAGGAAGCTTCCTGAGATTTCAATGGATTCGTTGAACCTGGATATCTCCTGCACACACACACCAAAGACTCGATGAACCTGCTACATGCTTAGTTAGTGGAAACTATGATGACGAGTATTCCAAATTCAAACCAAAACATGTGATCCTTTATCAAGAAATCAAAACGATGGTGCAAAATAAGTATAGAATAACAAGGGTCATGAAACTCAATAATTAAACACTAGAGAATGATCACAACAAGAAGCCACAAACTCAAAATTGATGGATGAATCGGGTAAAGGAAGGAAAAGGGAAGGGGTGCAGACCTAGGTTATAACACTACATAAGATAGAGACCCCGGATCTAAGTTATAACAACATCAGTGGAAGAATTCGAGTTGAATTGGGGTGGCTACACAAGCTGAAGACCCTGGATCTAAGTTCTAACAAATTGGAGAACATTATTACTCTTGCTATAGGAAATTGTTCATCCCTAAAGTATTTAATCTTGGGGAACAATCGATTGTTTGGTGGTGTACCACCTCAGTTGGGTAATTTAAGGGAGCTTACCCACCTTTCAATCTATGTCCAATGTCATTATAGTGAGTACGATTTTTTTCTAGTAACTATAATCCTGACTATGATTTTTTTCTTGATATATCTAGTAACTTTACAGTCCATAGATATATCTAGCAACTATAATCATGACTATGATTTTTTTCTTGACTATTCTCCCGATGAAATTTTGGGTTCTATCCCTTCCACAATATCAGGTTCTATCCATTCCGAAATAGGAAACTACGGTAATCTCTTTTTTCTTGATCTTAATTCAAACATGCTCACAGGGAACATACCTAAAACCATTACAAGATTAAGAAAGCTTAGATTCCTTTCCCTCAATGGTAACAATATGATGGGTACGATTCCTGAAGAAATAGGAAACCTTTATTCTCTTGAATTCTTGTATTTATTTTCAAACAATTTAAGTGGACATATTCCAAATAACATAGGTCAATTGAAGTTTCTTAAATGGCTATACTTGAGTAGTAATAATATCTCTGGTCATATTGCTTATAATATTAGTGGATTGTCTTCACTATATCATTTGAATTTATCCAAAAACAACATCAATGGACATATTCCTAAAGCCATAGGAAAGGTCAAGGTTTTTAAGCTTATAGATATATCTCAAAACAATGTTTTTGGGAGTATTCCTAAAACTATTAGTGGGTGTGTTTTTGTTTATAGTTTATTTCTTTATAGTGATTTGGGTAATATAGACTTTCCACATTCTTTAAATTATTTCTCAGCTTACTCTAACTATTTCTTTGGGAATTTTCCAGCCTCTTTGGCCATGTGTGAATTGGTGGATTTAAGGAAAAATCACTTAGAAGGAGAGCTCCCTCAACACATTGGAAATTTTCAATACTTAGAAGTGTTAATCATCATTTATAATAATTTCCATGGTGGTATTCCTCCATCGATCACAAATCTCACATGGTTGTAGGTGTTGGATTTACCCAATAATAAATTCAGTGGAGGAATACCCTCTCATCTTCAGAGACTCTCAGGGTTTACAATCAAAGCATCTTCATATAGTGAAAAGATCAAATTACAATTTTGCATTATCATTAAAAGAATTGAGTATAGTCTCACATATGTTCTTGCAACAAACACAATAATTGACTTGTCAAGCAATAATTTTACAGGAGAAATCCTTGCAAGCATAGGGAGTCTAAGTAGCCTGTGATTCTTGAATTTATCTGGGAACCAATTGGAAGGGAAGATACCGACATTACTTAGCGAGATATCTAGTTTGGAACAGCTAGACTTGGTCAAAAATAATTTGACTAGAGAGATTCCTCAAGAGTTATCTAAATTGTCAATGTTAGCGATTTTTGATGTTTCATTTAATAGCTTATGTGGCCCAATCCCAACAGGGACATAGTTTTCTACTTTCAATGTAGCATCATTTCAAAAGAATAAGTGCTTGCGGGGGTGTCCTTTAAACCCATGCAATGAAAAGAAATCACCATTGGACCTGAGAGAAGACAATAGTGGTAAGAGTAATAACATGTCATTATTAACATTAGGTATGGGACTTGAGATTGGATTTGGGGGATTGGTTGCTATGTTCATATTGTGGGAAAGATCTAGACATTGGGTGTTGGGTTTACCCCACAATAGATTATAAGATTTCTCTGGAGAATATTGATTCCCTACATAAGAAGAATGTAAAGATGCTTTATTGACAATATCCATTCCCTAAATAAGAAGAATGTAAATATGCTTTATTGTATAATTTATTATTTCAAAATAATCAATATGATAAATAAAATAATTTGTAACATATCTAAAATAATAAGATAATTTTATTTTCTTTTAGTATGAATCCATTGGTAACTGCTCAAACATAGAGTTTAATCATCCAAGTATCACTATAATCTCATTTTTTTCATGCAAAATCAAACCATCACACACCATACAAAATAATGAAGTTATCCATGATGACATCCACTCAGTCTAACCCTAATGAACATAAGGAAGAACATGATTATCATACAAAAGAACGTTTTAACCATTGATGTCATAATAAAATTTCATCATTTATCTAAATAAAACATTTTATAAAAAATAAACTTAAAATTGATAAATTAAAATGTGTAATAATAATTCATTATTTATATAAATCAAGAATATATTATAACAAAAGTTTAAAGATTATTGTAATATAATATTTCACCATCATTACTTTACAAGTTATCATTACTTTACAAGTTATCATTCCTCAATTTTCTTATGCTTTATTATTTTATATTTGATTTGCCATTACTATTATTAAACTTATTTTATACTCTATTATAATTACTTTTTTTAATAAATTTTATTAAATTTTACTGTTGGGGTAAATTTTACTATTGGGGTAAATATTTTATTGGATAGGATGGATTTTTATTTTTAAGATTATTTATAAAATAATGTATTATAATTCATATTATTGGTTGTTTATAAAGACATGTTGTTCAAGTATTAAAAGAATAATAATATATATAATTATAGTTGATTAGGTAAATACAAATATTGGTTAATGATAAATCTGATTATAACAATATATAAGTCTAGTCAAATTAATTTCAAAAAAATGCAATGATAATCTTTAGTATTTTGTAAAATATTGATAATTATAGATTGTCCATTTGATTATCTATTTATATATAAATATGTATCATGTATTTTTATAAAAATAATTTTCTATCTCTTAAGAGTTCATATAAAATTCTTTGTCTTTTGTGTTTTTTTTTTACTAGATCAACTTCATTGCCCCCATACTTAATACATAACATGAGTGCATGCCACTCTTCTTGATAGTGTTATGATATTTCCCATATTTTAATGAATTAGGTTGTAACAACAATACACTATACCTTTTTAATAATTATTCTTTGTTCTTGTATTCTTTTATATGATGGTTAGGAAACTAATTTAATGGATTAGACATAAATTTACAATGCACAGATAAGACAAGCAATTATTTTTAATTATGTTAAATTTCTTTACAAACTACATCCATGTATTATCATTGATTCATTTTGTTATATTGTAAACTTTGTGACCAAATTAGATCTTCTTTTTTGTACTGCATATTTCGATCCTTAGATGAACATTCTTATGCATTTTCAAATGTACTACTTGTTCTACTTGTTCCTATTTCATTGTGATCAACTATCACCTTGTTAAAGCATGGCATATGTCATATAGTCTGATAAGTTTCTCCACACACTTCAAGATTATGAGCACTTGTTGGTGTTTGATTCCACTTTGTATCCTTGTGTTTGTTATTAGAGTGCTATTCTATATCTTTGTTTCTCACTACAAGTGATTTTACCTAGATTTAATAAAACATAGCAAAGTTGAATATTATTCTCTATTAGATTTAATCATAAGAAACAAATGGTCAATCCAACTTACCTCAAACAATTAACTTCAAACATGCTCAATGATCTCATATGATGGTTAAAACCAACTCCATCAGATTTTCCATTTATAATGCAAATGCTATATAATATATGATTGTTGAGGTTCTTCAATGATAGAGCAAGGAAACAATGCCCATTTCATAAATTTCGTCTAATGTTTAGTATTTTAATTTCTTAACTCTTAAACCATTAATATACCTCATAATTATTAATGAATAGTTAAATATAGAAACAAATTGATTCTATGTTGTATAGAGTTATCTTTTTTCTCTATCAATTTCAATGTTATTTACAATTCATCATAGTTATTAATTAATAGTCAAACTTAAAAGAAATCACACCATTCATATTTATCATCTCATCATTTAAAACAATTAAGTGGATATCAATAATCCAATAATTCCTTTTACTTTAATTATTGTTAATATATAAAGTGCAAGAAACAACATCTTATTTAAGGAGAATGTAGTCTAACAATATTATTTCAAATATCAAACGTAGGGAAAATTTTAAGGATCCATACTTTTTATAAAGTGTAGAAACCTTGTGAATCTTACTAATTCTTAAAATGCCAACCATAAAATCTTTGGTGATATTTTTGTAAAATATTCAAATTTCTAAAGATTTTATATGGTTTCTATAAAATCTTGGTGATTTTTAGAGTAAAATACTTTTATTTTATAGAATTTGGGTATTCATTTTAGAAAAAAAAAAGGAAATTGAAGAATGTTTTTTGGGAAAAAACATGGAAAATTAGCCCATGGGAGAAATTTAACACCTAAAATTTTCCCTAAAAAAGAGAGTTACAAGTTTATATTTACATTTGAGTTTAAGTGTTTGATAGGGGCATAACCAGATTGATAATGAGCCAAACTTAAAACAAAAGAAAGGGCATTCCTACTCAACTAATTAATGCCCATTTCATTCAGATTGAGTTTATTCCTTGAAATCTAGACTACAAAAATGCGAATATCCTATTTGAAAGTGTGAATATTAATTCCCCAAGAGTGTCAATAATAGATTTCAAAAGTGTGAATATTGGATCTATATGTGTTTAAATTTTATCCAAAAGTGTCAAATTTTGATTTCCAAAGTGTCCAAATGCGAATTCTAATTTTGAAAGTGTGAATTTGATTATGAAAGTGTCGATATTGAATTCCAATATTAATGTAGAATATATTATTTATGTGTGTATGCTTATCACTATGACATGCATTGCTAAATATTTCAATATTAACAAGAATCAAAATAGAAACAAGTATTATCATTGCATTAAAGAGATATATTTTCATAAACATTTAAAGCAACAAATCAACAATGATCCATACATACAAAAATCAGGACTCTTATCCAATTTACCACTTTAATTGAAAACATTATAGCTAAACTATTTTGTAAATATTCACAAAACCCAAATCCCAAGTTAAGGGAGAAGAGAAAAATAGTTTTAAATAAACCAATAGGTAAATAATATTGACTACTAATATATGAGTTCTTACAAGACAAACATCATTAAAAAATAACAATTATGCAGGAAGTTTTTTTCTCAAAGTAAGGCTCGCTACATCAACATCATTCTTTAGCTCTTTGATTATATTCCATCCATTCTCGTTGTGCCTCAATTTCTCTAGTTCCCTTGCACTTATTTTTATTTTTTGTCTTCTCCATATTACCTTGGTGACCATGCCCATCTGATGTGATTCACATCAATCAATGCCATTTATTCTCATCCAACAACCCACGTTTGAGTTTTATTTAAACATTATTCCACAATTTTTGTTTTCCTTTAATTTTCCAGTAGGATTTGACCATCAAGCCACTACCTTGTATATCTCAGTAGTGGCATTTGAACCTCTATAAACATTTCCCTTTTCTCTACCCACCATATTGCACAATGTGGAATTGAAGACTGTACTATGAGCATTTGTTCCTCAACAACAACATCCTTTGGACATAGTTCATCTCTAGACTTGTTACATAGAGGTCCACAATAGAAATCCTCGATAACAACACCTAGTCTTGGACATTTGAGGTTGTTGTGATGCCTTTTCGCCACTTCTACTCTCGAGAAATTAATAAGGTTGTGATACCTATAATTTTTTTCCCCTTCTATGAGAATGTTTCACAAACTCTCTTTGTCCAATCATTCCACCAACATATTGTAAATATGTTTCTCCAAATATTTTTTCATATGGTAATCTGCAATAATAAAGATACACTTTGGAAGTTTCAACAATCATTTTTAAACTTGGATCCCAATATTTTAAGTTTTAACTTCTCCCCTTTTAGAGAGATAGAATAGTTTGTAAATGAACTAAAATTTAATATTGAACATTTTAAAATAATATATATTCATATAATATTAGATGTAATGTCCCCATCGTTACGACTACACGCGACACAACACAATTTTTTTTTTTTTTTTTTAAAGCAGGATGAAAACAATGACAACAGTTAAACAACACAACTTGATGACAACCATAATGCACATAGATCAGGAAACAGTAAACAATGACTCAGACGCTAGAACATCAGGCAACTTGAAGAAACATGCAGTAATTAATAGACAGATAAAAACGACTACCCGCTCGACACCAACAAGACAACGCCTACAAGCTAAAGGACAACATTAACCAACCGACACAATGGCTTGATGACCAGTAAATGGGAAAGCTCTATGGCACGCAAAACCAAATGTGTTAAAGGCGTTACCAACCAAGTGCCAACATCAATTACAATGAACAACACCCACATCAGGAAGCACAGACTCTAGCCAGGTTATCATTCGCCTCTATCCGTTAGGGTGCGCGATGATCCCCTCATCAAGAATCATGTTGTCGCCAGGTGATAGGCATGACAATAACCATGGTGCAACATAAAATAACTGGACCCTTAACCCAAGCTAAATCCAACATGCTAAGATACCGAATTAATTGACAAGAATACTTGACCCATACACCCAAGAAACAAGTTGACAAGACACAATATGACATTACTCAAATTAAATTGCACAATCTATTACACAAATTCACCAACAAACCATAAACCATTATCTGCTAAGAAAGATGTCTAAGTGCAAAGGAGTGAGCTATTATAATGTTACTATTGTCATAAATGTTATCATAAATGTGAACCATTATAAGCACTTAACAAAATGAATATACGATGTCTATTAATGTAAGTGAAATACTTAACATTAAAAATGAACTATGTTGTCTATTAATATTTGAACTACTTAACATATTATAAATGTTGTCTATCATATATAAATTATGTTGTTGATTATATATATAAAGAATTGATGTCTATTTTATATAAAGTCAATGATATCAATATATAAACACTGACCAACATATCAATATCACTATATGGATATTCGCAAGAAAAAACCTATCAATATTCACAAGAAAAGCATTTGATATTCACATTGTTCAATATTCTCGGTATTTATATGATATCTGGGAGGAAAACACAACCTAAAAGTATGGTGTCAAGCATTGATACCCTGTATAGAATTAAAAGGAGACAATGTCTTGCATTTAAAAGGAAGCTCTTTCTAAATATATGTTGTATATTATCACCTAACACATGTTGTCTATTAAGTATAACAATTTCACTGTATATATAAGTATTGTTGAGTTAAAACCATTGTGGTAAATCATTGTCAAATATATAAGGTATCACAACTCATGCTAATAATCAAGCTATTTAATTGCTAAGAATTCATAGTGGTAAAGGCTAGGCACACATGGGCGAAGTTGTTGTCTAATTTGTTGTGTGTAGAGCATGCATATTACTTGTCAGACATATTACATACATGATCGTTGTCATACAACATTGTCAACAATATTAGTGTGTTATCCCTTAATGCACAAAAATTGCTACACAATACTTTAAACACATATAATTCGTGATCCAATACACATCCATTGAATCGCTGACATAGAGCATTATAATTTCGATTTGTATATCATTGTCAACAATATTGAAACACAGGCATATATCTTGAAACACAGGCTTGAAAAATATTTGCAGATATATGTAAACTCACATCCCTATCATTAAACGAATGCAGACATATCAAACAAAATACTGGCATATATAACTTTTTTATCCATCTCTATCCTTCAACTGAAACAAATATAATAATTCTCTATTAAAATGGAACAAGTATAATAATTTGCTATCTAATAATTATATGGAATTGTTGTCTTAAAAAAAAGGAGAAATTGATGTCTTCCCAATGCAGAGGTAATTGTTGTCTATCCAACACACAGAGGTAATGTTGTCTAACCCAAACACAACGATAATGATGTCTATATTATATTGTTGTCTATCATATATATTATATAGCAAAATTATTATATGACATTGTTGTTATTTAATGTATAAATTGTTGACAATAAACATTCAAATCATAGTCATCTTTACATATAAAATCATTTCCAGTAAATGTTCAATTCGCAGTCACCATTACCTATAAAATTGGTGTCCATAAATATTCAAATCGCTATCCTTTGATACTATGAATCATTACAACACAACATTTACACAATCACGTAAAGCTCAACTATTACACATTCATAAAACTCCTCCATTGCATAGTCATAATCGTGGCCATTACACAATCATAATGCAACTACAAAATCGTTGTCAATCAATAATTTAAGGAAAATTATATTAATTCACTGTCCATTAATTATTTAATATATATGTAAAACACAAAGAAAATAACTGTATTAAAAAACAATCAATATGTGGTCAATAAAACAAAGAGTAAAATGATATATATGTATAACTGGATAAATCGGTGAGTATATAGGTAAAACACAGAGCAAATAACCGTATTAAATGGAGTCAATATGTGGTCATTAAAACGCAGAGTAAAATGATATATAAGTATAACTGTATAATCGGTGAATATATATGTAAAACGTAGAGAAAATAACTTTATTAAAATGAAGATATTTACCACTTCCAAAATGCAGGAGATCATCATTAAAAGAAACACAGAGAGTTTACCATTCAACACTGAGATTTTACCCAAAAAGTAAACGCAGAGTTGATCCTTCAAAGAAATGTAGAGGTAATCAATCAAATAAATGCAAGGATAATCTTTCAAGGAAACCAAAGATTTTCAGAGTTAAAGCAATCAAACATAGAGGTACTCATTCACAAGAAGGCACAAAGGCTTATCATTCAGCCATGAATCAATCAAATGCAGAGATAAGTAAGGGAAAGACAATTGGAAAAAAAATATCCTTCACTGATCATCCATCCACAAAAAAGCAAGGAATTTGAATCTGTAGGTATTTAAACACCGAAGTGAGGACCATAGATTCGGCTCCTGGTCGACTGCTCAGGCACGAAATGATGACTAAAGGGATAAGGGACATAAGATAAAAACACAGTCTCTTCATAATAATCAATAAAACCTACACAGAGAAGTCATTTCAATCAAATGTTGGGTTCGCCAAGGGAAATCAATTTAGAATGCAGTGAGTGTAAGGCTAGGATGAATTTAAGTTCATTGATTATAAAAGGATAAGTAAAACATAATATTTACACAATAGAAGTACAGAAATGAAAGCACAGGAACAATATTAAACTACCATTCAAAAATATATGCATGTGTACCGTAGCCAAATGTAAAAGCTCCGAGTCATTGTCCCTGGCGCGATCCATCCAACTCCCACTTACTGACTGATGTGACCTCACTGGTACCTCCCAACGAACGCTAGGGGTACTCTTCTTCCCCCTAATCTCCCCGAGCCAGAAAGGGGCTACACACACAATACTAGAGAACTGATAGCACCTAGCTCGCCTCAAAAGGTCGAGATACCACTCGTTACCCGAGATGGGTATCCCAACTCCCATAATAGAAGTTCAGTCAAGAAAAAAATTCAGCAGCGTAACCTTACACAAAATATGAGAGATCCATACTCCTCCTCCTCCATCCTTTTTATAGAGTTTTGAAGTAATTAGTTTCCCAAATTCTCATTAAATTCTTTTTTCATTTAATTAATTTGGAAAAACCTCTCCCGCGCACATGTTGCCTGATCCCCTAGTTTCACTAGAAATTAATTTTATTAAATAATTTATTATTCCTATTTTCCTCACCCACCTAAAAGCATTCCTAAAAATGCTCCTTGGTGTCCCAATATTCCCTTAAAAATCTTAAAATGACTTTCGCCTTACTAAATTCCTAGTTGAGTTCATAAAGAACAAGTTCCCAAGGCAAGATTCCTTACTAAGTTAGACATTCAACTTTTTCTTTACATTTCCCCTTTTATTTAGGTTTCCCCTTTTCCTTTAAGTTTCCTATTTCTTTTAAGTTTCCCTCTTTTTCCTTTTTAACTAAAAATTAATTTAGCAAGTGTAGATCAAACAATCATTTACCCTTTTTCTTCTTGAATTAAAAATTAATTTAGCAAGTGTAGATGAAACAACCATTTACCCTTTTTCTTCTTTAATTAAAAAATAATTTAGCAAGTGTAGATCAAACAACCATTTACCCTCTTTCCCCCTTTTTTTTCTAACTAAAACTAAATTAGCAAAAATAAATAAAAAAAACCATTTCCCTTTTTTAAATTTTAATCCTCCATTAATTTTGACGTTAATAAATAAATTCAATTTCTTACCCCCCACTTCTTGTTACATGTTTAATTATGATTATTGTTTTTTTGACCACAAGTGTTACTTATACCTAGATTTTAATTTCACTAGGTTGGGCGACATTTTTATTAGGGAAAATGTTTTTAAATATTACTTATCACATCATTCATTTTAAGGCCGACTATGTTTATTCACTTACCCATTGAAATCGTGATGTGCCCTTAAGGATGCACTATGTTCTCCAAGGGTTCCACTCAGATCTTATGTTTTCCTTGCGCGACATGCCCTTCAGGACGCACTATGTGCTCCAAGGGTGCCACTCACCTCTTCCATTTTCCTTGCGCAACGTGCCCTTCAGGACGCACTACGTGCTCCAAGGGTTCCACTAGCCTCTTGACTAACTTGGTAGATATAAAAAACACCTGGAGTCAATACTCCGCTAGGTGATCTTGTGGGAGATTAAGGGCCTCTAAGGAATAAGGCCCCTGCCTTATTGTGCACGCCTTAGAATCATCACGAGCGACTGTCACAATCTACCCTCA
>CBVK0100069564.1:0-14819 GCA_900067695.1 Picea abies
AGTGAAAGACTCGCTAGAATGGTGGCAGCTTATCTCTAAGAAGAGATGTGACGGCTACTCACATTCACAAGAAGATGATTACCATGAGGCTTTGAAGGCCTTTTTACAATAAAAGGGAATTCCAAAAGTCCTAGACATCCAAAAACCTAGCCCTATGAGATGAAGCGCCAAAAGTCATGCGGGCCCCGTTTGGGTAAGTGAGTACATCAACTTCTCGGGGTCGTAACTTTTGCATATGATCTTCGTTTTAGGTGTGTGATAGCTCGTTGGAAAGGTATCATCGAGGGGATTCATTTTGGGGGATCAATAATTCATTTAGATATCATTGAGAACCTCTATCTCGAAAAACCTTCATTTGGACCCTCAAAATGGCCCCGGAAGTTAAATCCTGCTAAAAATAGTAAATTGACAAAATTGCCAGAAAGTTGTTTTGAGCCATTTGGAAAAGGTGGGTGGCCACCAATATCCACCTGGATCACTTCGAGAGTCTGGGACTTATAGACTCCAGAGGTTTGGGGTGCAGTTTCGTAGGTAAACTAAAAGGTCAAAAGGTCGAAGCCACACAATGATATTTCAGGCTCCTTTGGGAGTTCAAGAATTCAGACTCCAAGGGATAGGCACGTAGAAAGGAAAAGAGGTGTTCAATGCCAAAGTGTCGAACACAAAACCCCCCTCTATCCATTGTGTTAAATGAGGTTCAATTCTCACCATTGGATTGGATGGTGGATGGAATTCCACTGTGCATATAGAAATATGGAGATGGTACGAATGAGACAGACCCACATGGGTGCCACATATTCCTTGACTAATAATTCCTGAAGAGATTAAGGGGAGGTAGGTGTGGGAGGGGTTCTGTTCATCCCTAGAGGAAAAAGGATGCTAACTTACTCTTGGAATCTAGGAATAGCCACAAAAAACTCATCAGAGGCTTATGCACTTCTCAAAGGGACCCAAATAGTGAAGGATCATCAAATAAACAAGTTGATCATCCTAGGATATTCCAAGATGATCATCAGGTACTTCATTCAAAGAAAAAACCCAAAAAACTCAAATCTGAAAAGAATCATTGACAGCACCAGGGACACACTCTCTAACATGTGCCCCATCTTCTATCATGTTCGACAAGCCAACAACTGGAGAACAGATGAATAGGATAAGAAATCCATTGGCAAAAGCACAGGTCACTTGGAAGGTCTAGGTAGGACTGAGTTTCTAGCCCCCCCTTAACCTCTCCAATGTCCCAACTCACTCATGTCAACAATCCACCCAACAACCAATTACAAATCGTTTTCCAACGCAACAACTCGTCAGGATGAACCCCCAACATGCTCGGGGGATCAATGTACTTAGCCAAATCCAGGAATGTGAGAAGACGTATGTTGCAATTGATGAATTTGGATATTCAGTGTAGCAAGAGGTTCACACCTTGTGAGATCCTACATATGAAGTCACTCCCACCGCTCTCCTTTACCTCTCCCCTTACCCTTTCATTAATGGAGTGTGAAATAACAGAATGGGAAATGATTGATGTAAGGCTCTAAAGCATGCAGAAGATGGTAAAGCAGTCCACCTCATCTCATGGGTGTCAATTCAAAAGTTCAAGAATGGATGTCATATGGGGATTACAGGGAGGATAGAGTCTGATTCATTGTTTATACACCCACATGAAGGTAAGTGAATTAAAAATCCTTACAGGAGAAAGGAAGAGCCTCAGAATTTCAAGCCATTTTTTAGACAACAATTACAGTGCAAAAATAAACGAGGTAAAGGCCATGACTCAAGAGCAAGGCAATAGCATTAGATTTCCCAAAGGGCATAATAGAAAAATCCATCGTGGTGGAACTAAGAAGGGATACAGGAAAAGGATCCAATTGGATTTGGGTTCTTTGAGAAACAATCTAGTCAGAAGAGAAGCGGCCTCAGAAAGAGTGCCCAGAGTCCAACAACACACACAAGGCCTTTGCCTAGGTAGAATAATTGGAAGTGTAGGTGCAGACCACATCAAAAATCTCAAAAATGTCATGCCAGTGAGTGGAACCACTAGAATGGATCAATGCTGAGGACATGATAACTGAGAGGAGGAGATGGTGGACAACAATTTCATCACCACCCAACATTTGGCCATGAGATTCAATTCACATAGCACCACCCTACGCTTCACGATGGAAAACCTATCTCAAAATCGATCCCTGATAAGCCAACTCCAAGATGAGGTTGATTTCTTAAGAAGACAAGGTGAAAGAATCGAATAATTGCATGGAACCAGAGCCCAGGATTCTGTAGGACAAAGCTAAAGCGAGGAGTGCGGGAGTAGAGTCATCCTGGTCCTGCCAAACCTAAACATCGCCCTAGACATGCCTCTAGAAGAAGCTCAAAATACAGAGGAAAAGAAGCAGTAGGAATGGTCAATAGTCCCAAAATTTTGTAATTATGGCTATGTCTAGTAATATCATATTGTAAGCAGTAGCTAGAATAATTTTCTTTTCTAGATATCAACAATAGTCTTTTTGAATAGGTCATTGTAGTAAGCTATTTGAAATACTAGTAGCTGGTTCCTTGAACCATCACCCCTTTTTGTAATTAGCGACTACAGTCTTGCCTTTTTATATATATAAAAAAATATTTAAGTTTCTATATAAAAAAAAAATAACGCCCGAAGAGCTTCAGAAGGCCATAACTTGTAATCCAGAGCTCATATTTGAGCCTGGTAGCAGTCATCAAATTTGTCATGGGAATACGACAAAGATAATGAAAATTTTTCATAATGCTTAAGCATGAGACCTTTGGGAGCAGGATTACGATACCTTGTAGTTTCAAATATGTATTCCAAGTGATTCAACCCTTCCTTTTGTTGATATTATGGTAGTTGTAGGAGCTATTAACCTCTGCATGTAACCTTTGACGAGACTAGAATATTTCAAGAAGAAAGAGAAATCCTAAACAAATGTGTAGAAACCCTAGAAGACATGTCGACTCAATAAAATGATTAATATTTAAGTGTTAACCTCTAAAAGGAGAAGTCATCCCAGTTAAGTGACTTGGAGCAATATAAATAGAGGGCACTAGAGCTCATTTCTGCTCACTCAATCTCACAACTGCATAAGGACAAGTGGTGGGCATGACTGGAGGAGAGTTACATTTGTTGTAGTAGCGACTTGGTCTTTTGGTTATGGTTTGGACTTGTTGCCTTGGTTATGGTTTGGACTCTCTTCTTGGTGCACTAGCATTGGAGAGAATTACACTACCTTGGTTAGTTATTGGTTCTAGGGTTTTCTTTTAGAATGATTCTATCTGTCAAGGTTAAGATGCTTGGGGGTGGAATTGGCCTATGGTTGGGTGACAATATTGATATATTGTCTATGGAAAAAAAATCACATATCTTTAATTTATAACAGGTTATGGGCCCACACTATCTTCAGATAGTCTAACCACTAGAAGATATATTGGTGTTACACATGAAGTTTGCACATCTAGGTACCTCGCCCTAAGTGTCATAAAGTGTCATATAAGTGTCTCATACACCTTAACACCATGGAATAACCTATGTCACAATCCCTAGTCAATATGGAGGAGGGATAAATTACATGAAGGCCAAAATACCAAGTACACATGAATTATTATTAATATTCATGGAAAATAAAGTAATTAAGTGTGAGAATACACCTCACATTTAGTTTCCTATTTTTTAGGGAAGGTGGAGGATCCCATGGATGGTTGAAATATTTCCTCCTTAAAATCATTGAGAGATATTTCATCCCCAAAATCCTTAAGAGATATTTTCTCCCTAAATATCTTAGAGATCCCTTTTTTAGTGGATATGATGGGAGATCCTTTCCATGGTGGTTAAGCCTCCAAATCCTATATAATGAGGGTTCTCCATGGAAGAGGAGGATATGGAGATTGAGAATTACACCAAACTTATGATCCCATAAGTGAGATTTTATCAACGCATAATCAATGTAGATTACTTGAGCAAAGGGGTTGGACAAGGAGAGCTAGAAGAGGTTGTTGCACCTCCATCAAATGATTGTAAGCACCTTTTACTTATTCTCATTAATAATCAATGATTGGCCTATTTATTTCAAATTTATGTTTGTTCCACATGAATTTGTATTCAGTAGATAGATCCATATTTGAGCTAATCTCAATAGAATAGGAAGTTCTTTGTATCTTTGTTTGTTTTACATGGACCTATCGAGGAGCTTAGGATTGAAGCTCAACTTGGATTTTACGAGGACAAACGCTATTTAAAAAGGTACAATTTTCTTCTTCCTCTTCATTCATTAGCTTAATTAGATATAAAAGGATGTTAGTGTCCATGTTAATAACTTTTTTGTCTTGGCCTTACGAGTTTAGAGACCAAGAGGGAATCCACTTGTCCGCAGGAGGATTCGCCTGTAAAAGAAATTGGTGACTCCACTGGGGAACGAATCCTATGGTATTTTATTTGTTTTTCCCTTCCCTTTTACCACCTTTTAGATAACATTTTCTATATTTTTATGATCCATTAGCCTTCTCCTACCTTCACTAACATTTTCACCATTTTCTATGCATTTTGGGTGAATTGTTTGCAATTGTTTGGCTCTTTTTCTGAGCTTCTGGGAGGACCAACGCCCCTCTATAGGCCATATTAGATTGATGGTATATCATATGTTATCCCCTATAGTGATTTAGGGATCTTTGCAGTGCTCCGTACCCTTGAGATAAGGAGTGCTAGTCTCTGTTTTGGAGGTTTTTTGTCGTTTTCTGCTCAGATGTTTCCAGCCTGTTTTGTGGAAGTCTTTACCCAGTATTTGTGGATGGTTTGTGATGTTCTTTGGATTGGTTATTGATGGTTTTTGATGCTTTTCAATCTCTTTTTTCTTTATTAGAGCTTGGATCTTCTTTCAAAAACATAAAATTTTCTTTTCTAGCAGCGTTTTAGTCGAGACAGTTTTGAGTGGTTTTTCTTTCTCCCTATCATTTCTTAGATTCTTCTCTACATTTTCATTGTACTCCTTGGATGCTTGTTGGTTTTAGGATCCTTGAATGAGTTCTTGTTATAACAATATTTTACTTGTTTTCTTTCAGTTCTCATTGTTTTGAATGACTTCTTGCTTTTGGGTCATGAAACTAGCTTGCATTTGAATTAGCGGAATTGCATGTTTTTTGACATTTTGGGACATTGTGCATCTAGAATGATGAATGTTTTCTCCTTCTCGTAGCATATCTTTCATCGAAATGAAAATATTTCATATTCATCTCTTTGCATAACTTTCAAGTCGGTCAAAACACCATTTTGTCCATGCCACTTTTCTTTTGAGTAACAATAGCCTTAAAAATCAAGTGCTAAACTAAAATTGATTAGACATTTTTACATTTTCTGGTAGCAAACCTACACTAGATTAGTTGTAGGGATTTGGAATAGGTGTGAAATATAAATTTCCAAAGCTGAAAACAAACATATGATCTTGTGTTAGGGAGCGATGAAATCCAATTGTTGCATTTTGTCCTGGGAAGCCCTTCTCACACAAGGGTCAATCACGAGGTCGCATTAAGATTGGTAGAGTTACTCACCTTGCTTTGTTGGTCTTGGTGTAGATATTGCACGTATTATGAGGGTCTCTTGAAGGTATACCCACAATGATGAGTGGAAGCCTTTCAAGTTTATTTGGGTCTAGATACCCTTCCCTTGCGTGTGGATCAAACTGTTGACTATTTCCCCAGGCAACACTGTTGTAGTTGGTAACCTTACTGACCTATCTCTTTAGGGTCTTTACACAAGGTGGCTATGGAGGGGATAGTCTTCATGGTACCTAGAATTGACGTTGGCCAGACTCACTCGGGCTCCTTGGAGGGTATACCCATGATTATGTGTGGGAGCTTGCACCAGGGTGTAAGTTCATTAAGCAGGTTGTCAATGTAACTTTTCCACTGGGTCTATCTCATCCCCTTCTTACTTTTTTCCTGCGATGCTAGATTTCATCACCAACTAGTGTGCTCATTGTGAGAAGGTTTTATTTGCTTTCTTTCTTACTATATTTTTAGCATGTGTTGTTTGTTCTCTCTAGCAGAATCTAGGTTGGATATTTATTTTAATGGCGTCAGTTCCCAAAACTACGAATGGAGCAACTCCTGCTCTGAGAGAACCCTTTGTTTTTCCTTCTTATAGAAATGTTGGTCCTCCTTACATCGCTACTTTGAGCCTTCCAGGTCTCACAATTGGGTTACCGGTATGATTTTTTTATACTCCAGTGATCTCGAATGCAGGTGATTCAGATGCAAGCACACCACCCACACATCAACCTCATGTTAACTTTTCTCCATATTCACCCATCATGTCTCCTTCCATTTCTTCTTCTTCACCTAGTGAAAGATCTCAAGCGAGTAGCCATATTGATAAGAAGAACAAGAAACAGAAAGAGAAGAAGAAGAACTAGAAAGGCACCAAGCCTCCAACTACATCAAATGTTGGATCCAAGAAATCGACTATTGTTAATAGTACTGGGAGTGTTGATGAGGTCAACAAGATTCAAATGAAGAATCCGAAACCCAAATTCCCTTGAAGACTTTGTAAGGGTGACCACTTTTTGAGGGATTTCCCTGGTATTCCCAAGGTCTTAGAAATGTGGTCTTCCACATCATCAGCCTCTACTGATCATGTTGGTGATACCCCATCAACTAGTGATGTTAAGGTTGGTAAGAAGAAGACAACTATCAAATTCCCTTGCATGTTATGCAAAGGTGATCATTATTCTCACCTTTGTCCTCATATGGACGAGGCTTCTTCTCTTTTGGAAAATTTTCAACTTCCAAAAGGTTATCACAAGATTTCTCCCAACCCATCATTAGTTGATGGACTGATCAAACTGGTTCCATCCCTGGTCAATTCAGTTGATCAGGTGGTCAATCTAGTTTCATCCTCGGTTGAACCACTCACCAAAGTAGTTGATCCAGTTCCATCATCGATCAACCCCACTTTTCATATGGAAATTGAAACCCAAGTGGTTGCTCTGGTTACTTCATCGGTCAATCCCACTCCTCCTTTGATGAGTGCCAAAGTGGTTGCTCTGGTGACTTCATCGGTCAATCCCATTCCTCCTTTGATGACTGCCAAAGTGGTTGCTCTATTTACATCATTGGTCAATCCCACTCTTCCTCTAACGTATGCCAAAGTGGTTGCTCTGGTTAGATCATCAGTCAATTCCACTTTTCCTCTAAAGAGTGACAAGGTGGTCAATCTGATCTCATCATCGATCGATCCTACTCTCCCGCTAGAGAGTAAACCCTATTTTTCCCATGTTTTTCTCATTGAAACAGGATCTACCATGTCAGGGGGCATTCCTCCTTCTCTTGCAAAAACCCTTCCAAATAATGAGGCCATCCTTTTTTATTGGGGTGTGCTAACTAGACCTCATCTTCCCTCTCACATTCCTTTCAAGATTTCGGTAAAAGTTTATGGCCGGAACGTTCCTCATATGCTGATAGATGAAGGTTCATCCGTTAGCATTTTTTCCTCTATTGCTTGGAAAGCTTTTGGTTATCATAAGCTTGTGTTGGTTACCCAGACTCTGTTTACTTTCAATAGAAGATCCAGTCACCCTTTGGGGATTCTTCCTCAATTTCCTGTAACTTTGGGAAGGAAAACTATCTTTATTGATGTTATGGTAGTCCAGGACCCCTTGGATTTCGATTTACTCCTTGGGCGAGATTATGTCTATGCCATGAAAGCTATTGTGTCCACTCTTTTTCATGTGACATCTTTCCTACATGATGGAAGAATGGTGACTATCAATCAACTTTTGTTTGTTGGCCCTGACTTGACCATCAACCCAATAACCTCCCTAACCGGGTCTTATAAGAAGTCGGTATCACCTCTGCCATAGGTCAATTATCTGGCGTTGTCTCCCATGACTTCAACTTCTAATGATTTGGATCTGGTAGTTGACATGGTGATCTCTTTTCTAGGGCTATTGGAGCTAGATCTCTTTACCCTTGACGAGACCCTCGACATGTGTTCCTTCCAGAGCATTCTTCTTCCTTCCAGTGAAGATCTCTTGGAAGCCATGACCAACTTTTTTCCCTTGACATGGTGTCCTTCCAGAGCATTATCCTCTTGGAAGCCTTGATCAAGAAGAAGTCATGAACATAGTTTCTCCTCTCTATAGCAAGCTCGTTAAAAAATGAAACAGAAGTCACGAGCATAGTTTTATTCTCTATGGCAAGCTCGTTAAAAAATTAAATAGAGGTCATGAGAATAGTTTTCCTCTTTGTAGAAATCTCATTAAAAAATGAAACAGGAATCTAGGGATTGAACTCGGAGCCCTGAGCATAGTTCTTTTCTTGTGTCAAGCTCATTACAAAATGAAATATTCACCTCTCCTGTCAAGTCGAGTCTTTCACCAGATCTCATAGATGTTGAGTCGAGTCTTTCATTAGATCTCATATTTGAACCTTCTTTTCATCCACTTGCATCATTTTTCTCCATATAGTACAAAAATTGGTGACAACCTCAAAGTCAGTGAATGAATTGAAGCTTTGGGGGGCATGTCTCCATCCTTTGATGATCATTCTAGAGTTAAGCCACTAGCTTTCAAGCTGGGGGCAAAGTATCGAGCTTAGTCTTTGTTCTTTCTCATGCTCAAAAAAACATGAGAATGTAACTGAGTAGACTTTTATCTCTTTTTCAGACTCGTAAAGGTTATATGAAAAAGGAACCCCCTGGAGTCTTCTTTAAACTCTTTTCAGACTCTGTAAACATGAAAATATTGTCGAGTGATCTTACCTCCTTTCCCACTTGTTAAAAGGTTTGAAAGGGCATATTTTGAGTGATAATTTATCTCCTTTTCGGCCTCGAGAGACTAACATTATAAAAAAGGACAACATTGGAGTTATCTTTAAGTTGTTTTAAAACTCTCTAAATATGAAAAACCACTTATTTTACCTTATCTGGACTCATTAAACAATCATACATTGAAGGGCCCATACGGGACCGAACCCTTACTTCTTCCAGTTCATTAAACAAAGGAAGAGGGACTTACCGAACGTGAGTTATATCAAGCATGTGTTACCCTCCTTGAGCTCGTTAAACCAAAAAGAGGTACTCATCTATCTATATGGGGGGGGGAAATTGAAAGAAGCAAGCCAAGCAATTTTTCATAACTTTACCAGTAACCCTTACAGTCGCCCTTGAACACGACATTTTATCTTTGCATGCATTTCAATCTGCTGAACCTCTACACTAAACCAATACTTTGAGTTTCCTCACTCCTTTGGGTCACTTGATGTAAATTCACAACATCCATTTCATTATCAAGTTTTGATCCATGCCAAATTTATTTTGTTATGCCTTAGTGTTCAAGGGAAGTACCTGCATTAAGAGTCAACCATCACAAATATCTTGTTTCAATACCCATGTCACTCCATGTTCATTTGATCTACCAATTACATCTCTCTGACCATTTTATGTCATTGATGAGGGATACATCAAGGACCTCCTTTGATGAGTCTATTCTTGTTGACTTCAACACATTATCCAGGAGCTAGACTTAGAAACCAGTTAGTACCTTGGGACCTGCATGCCTCAATGGCACCTCCTCGCATCTGAAAATGGGTTTACATCATTGACCTTTGATCAGATGATTCCATGGATGTTCAACTTCAGCTCATCCATTCACATTCATTGGAATGTACTAGAGTACCTTGGGAATCATTGACATCAATGGTGATTTCCCTCGCGCTTGTTAACGGTTTACATCATTGACTGGTAATCAAGTGGTTTCTTCCATGTTCGACATCAAGACATATATTCACATGGTTAGAATCATATTGCATCGGGATCAGTAAGAAGACCCTAGGTTGAGTGATCACTCTGATATATACTTTGCCTAGGCTACAACGGATTTTCTTTTGAAGATTGACACATATACTATTACATAGATCCACTTTGTATTGGTTCATGGCTATGTCTTGTCATCTCGTAGATCCACTGTGTGTTTTTCATGGCTATGATTAGTTCATGTCATGGAAGTATAGATCCACTTTGTATCCTTGGTGGCTATACTCTTCAGTCAATATGATTATGGATCCACAGTGTATTTTATGGCGGCCATACCTGGAAAGTCTTTATCACTTAAGCATAGGTATGCCTGCCTTGGGTTTGAAAGATGCCATAACATTTGTTTTATGGTTGTTTGTAGCTTCTACCAGGTTCTTCGAGTCCACACCCTTGCTTTAAATATTTGTAAAGTGTTTCGACCATCATTCTCTCTTCTGACCTCACACTTTAGGGGGAATTCTGTTACACATGAAATTTTCACACCTAGGTACCTCGCCCTAAGTGTCATAAAGTGTCATATAAGTGTCTCATACACCTTGAGAGCATGGACTAACCTATGTCACAATCCCTAGTCAATATGGAGGAGGGATATATTACATGAAGACCAAAATACCAAGTACACATGAATTATTATTAATATTCATGGAAAATAAAGTAATTAAGTGTGAGAATCCACCTCACATTTGCTTTCCTATTTTTTAGGGAAGGTGGAGGATCCCATGGATGGTTGAAATATTTCCTCGTTAAAATCCTTGAGAGATATTTCCTCCCCAAAATCCTTAAGATATATTTTCTCCCTAAACATCTTAGAGATCCCTTTTCTTAGTGGATCTAATGAGAGATCCTTTCCATGGTGGTTAAGCCTCGAAATCCTATATAATGAGGGCTTTCCATGGAAGAGGAGGATATGGAGATTGAGAATTACACCAAACTTATGATCCCATAAGTGAGATGTTATCAAAGCATAATTAGTGTCGATTACTTGAGAAAAGGGGTTGGACAATGAGAGCTAGAAGAGGTTGTTGCACCTCCATCAAAGGATTGTAAGAAACTTTTACTTGTTCTCATTAATAATCAATGCTTGGCCTGTTTTTTTCAAATTTATGTTTGTTCCACATGAATTTGTCTTTAGTAGATATATCCATATTTTAGCTAATCTAAATAGAACAGGAAGTTCTTTGTATCTTTGTTTTTTTTACATGGACCTATCGAGGAGGTTAGGATTGAAGCTCAACTTGGAATTTATGAGGACAAACACCATTTAAAAAGGTACACTTTTCTTCTTCCTCTTCATTCATTATCTTAATTAGATCTAAAAGGATGTCAATGTCCACATTAATAACTTTTCTGTCTTTTCCTTAGGAGTCTAGAGACCAAGAGGGAATTTGCTTGTCCGTAGGAGGATTCACCTGTAATAATTGGGAAGTTATTTGCTAAGATTGTTGTGGCACCAGTTGCAGTTGCAGCTAGATTTTTTGATTATGCAGCTGCAACAAACCCTAACCCTTGTGTTCGGGCTCTTATGATGAAATGTTTGACCTAATTCCTTGACATCCTAGTGCTTCCTAGCCTATTGCACCTCTTGGTACTCTCATCTAGCAAAAACATTAGGTGTAAATTTTTGTTCAAAGTCAAAGTCAAATTTTGAGTGGTCAAGGTCAAAGGTTGAATGGTCAAATTTAAATTCAAAGTTTGACTTATGTTCCAATGGATTTTGTGGTCAAAGTTGAAATTTTAAAGTTTCTAGCTTGTTTTAATCATTGAATCTTCTGATTGAGCTTCTAATATCTTCTTGTCAAGATGGTATCTAGTTTCATATTGGAAAACAAGTTGGATGATACTACAATGTTTCAAAGGTATACACTTGTATATGCTACCTAAGTTATATCAACTACAAAAACATGAGTGTGTGTGAAGGGAAAGTACTAGAGATATTGTCCAAGCTGTAATCTTAGATTTAGTACATTTAGAAGAACAAGGGTACCCTCCATAGCAAGTGAGGCTTCAGGTTCTAGGTTTGATTGAATTGTTAAAATTTGTATATATCAAGGGTGATAGTTGCTACATTACAAATTGAGAAAGTAGTTCTTGAAAGGTTCCATTATTGCTAGGTGAAATGAATACTTGACTTCATATGAATGCTATTGATATAGATGTTTATTATACTTGTTCTCAAGATGAACTAACATCTCCTCTAGATATATATTTATTGTTTTCTCTTGTTGTTCTTGTTATGTGAAGGTTCCCTTGTGATGAACAATCATTGCAAAAGCTATCATAGAAGAATTTTATAAGGATGACACAATTTCTAGATGGGAAACAATCAAAATAGATATAAACAAACTTAAAGAGACTCAAAGGAAGTCATGAATCAAAAGGAAACTAGAACATTCTTGTGACACTTTGCAAAAAGAAAAGAGAGATGTAGTAGATGAAAGAATGGACTCTCTCAAATGGAGGGAGTTGATCATAGAATTCCAAAATAAGAGCATGCATATTTCTCATTTAGACATGAAGCTAGGATTAGAAGGGAGCTAATCCCCAATGATATGATCCATTGAATAAGAATCTGTAAATACTATGAAGTATCTATCCATGTTCTTCATTGGAAGTAGTAGCCATGATAAGCAACATGTGTTTAGTTTGACTCTAGAAGAATTCTTCTTCGAAAATAATCCTTGGATATCCTTAGTTGTCCATATATATTTATGTTCCTATGGCAGAAGAAAAAAGTTGGACCTTTCAGAAAATAAGGTCATGTAATATATAGAATATTCCATAGGACTCCAACATTGAAGAGAAACATGAGGAAGAACATGAATATTCCAAGAAATAAAGAAAAGTTACAAAACCCAATTGAGCCAAGTTTGAACCCACTAGAAGCAGTCAAGCAGAAGGAATGGAAGGAAGATTTGATGAAGAAAAATGCATGTGAGCAATTGTGAAAAATACTTAAGCATTGATAGATACAAGGAGAGACTCAAGGATAGAGGATTCTCCCAGAAGGAGGGACAAGACTATGTTGATAGCTTGTTCCAGTAACCAAACATACCTCTACCTAATCCATTATATCTCCTGTAGTATCAATGGGTTGGAGTTTACACCAAATGAATGTAAAGAAAGTTCTTCTCAACAAGGTAATTGAAAAAGAAGCGATTGTAGAGAATCCTCAAGGTTTTGAGGTATACCATGTTAGGGTCCTATAATCATAAGCGATTTGATTCTTCAACTAACTATTTGGAATTTCTCTCATGATGAAGACACCTGGCTTGTTGGCTCGATTGATTTCGCTTCTCCTTCCATCCATTTTGTTTGATCCTTCATCATCCTCCTGTGTCTTTCATTCCCTCACCCTCCATTTCTTCACCCCTCCGCCAATTTTGTCCCCGCATGAATAAAGAAGCTTAGGATAAAAAACAATAGGTTAATAATAAATGGTTAGTGACATTGTTCATATTAAGTAGCTTAGTAAAGTTAATTTAATTAGATTAGTGTAGTTAGATTAGTAAAACTAGGTTAGGGTTATTAATAAAAAATTAATTAATATTTAATTAATATTTAATTAAAACCTAGGCTTTATAACTAATTAACAATAATTAATTAAATAATTAAACTAAAAAATTAAAAAATTAAAAAATTAAAACAAAAAGCAAAGTTTAAATAACAAATAAAACTAATAATAAAAAAACATTAAATAAAGCAAAACAATATAAACATATAAATAATAAATAAAAACAATATAACAAAACAAAATATAATAAAATATAACAAATAAAACAAAACATAAAACAATAATATAAAACAAACAAACAAACAAACAAATTTAATAAAAACAAAAAATATCCTAAGTCTAAAATCCACTCCTCATATTCCGGACCCTGCCCCTTATGTCACTCAACCAAAGGGGGTCTGGAAAGTGAATCCACCATGGGACACTTGTCACCACCAGGTGATTTCGGATCCCCCCTAATACCACTTACCACCCCGAGGGTCCGAAAACCACTCTCCCTCCTCCGAAATTCACTCTCCCTCCTCTGAAAACTGCTTTTCGCCCAGTTTTACTAGTCCACTTAAAAGATCGTTTCGTGGAAAACCAAAAGGAATTTTGAAAAACCGAGAGAGATTTTTCTCCAAACTGGATGAAATTCAATAACTTCTCTCATTGTTTTCATAAGTATCAGGAATTGGGAGAATCAAATCCATATGTGATCACTATTTTTCAGGCTTCCATTTTTCCTGATTTTGTCATGTTTTTGCGGAAGATGTTTTGGAAATCAGGAGATGAATTTGGAAACATAGAGAGAGATTTTTACTCAGGACAGGATCATCTACAATAACCTCTTTCAGTTTTTTCAAATCTTTCATATTTTGGGAGATAAAAGCATCTAAGTTGATCCCTATTTTCAACAGTTTGACAATTTTTTGATGGCAGACAGTTCAGAACTTTGAGGGATCAAATTGACAGTTGGAAATGAAATCAAAGGCACAAAGACACCTGACAGATGAAGATCAGTATTCAATCACTGAATCCATACTCTACTTCCTAATTTCTGCAGAAATAATCTCAGTCAGCATCAAAAGATCAACAACATAACAGAACTTGAAGACATGTTTTCAAAAACCTCCATTAAATTAAGCACCAGAAATCCAAGAAGATCTACAGGATCTCTATATTTTTGTAATCTAGATTCTTTGTAAGCAACTTATAAATACTTTTGACTATGAAGTATTAAATGTTGATCAATTGGGACTTTATTGAAGGATGGAACTCATTTTGTAAAACAACTGACGGAGCCTCCATGGATCTGTAATGTCCCCACTTTGGGACATCATCATAGGGTAGAGATTTATGATGACCAGAGTAGCCAGATGGGTGATAGAGTGAGTGCAGGGGTATTTGAGAGGCATTATGGGGTCCATCTTGCATTGATGATCATATTCCATCATTATGAGCCATTCTGCATAGGTTGGCTTTGGTTTCGTTGCATTCTGATGATTTCCA
>CBVK0100069565.1:0-14819 GCA_900067695.1 Picea abies
TGAAAATATAGGGGGTTGGAGCCTCCTTCCAGTTGTATATGGAGAGAAAAGGAAGTTGTTTCTTCCAATGAATGTACTTCTTAAATACATATAAGAAAAGTGTTCCATGGTTTTCTCCTACATTGGGTTTCCATGTAAAAAACTTGATGTACTATGTATGTGTATGATTTCTCATTGTTCATGGTTTGTTTATTCTACACCTATTGAATGATATTGGTAAATTGATCATAAGTTAACAACATTTATATATACTTTGGTTAAAAACGATTAAAAATATTTATTACTTTTTCAACCCCCCCCCACGCTCAGTAATCCAACAGTTATAAGCTACTGCAATTGGACACAAACTAGTGGAAATTGAAAAATAACTCTCATATGACTTGAATAAAACTTGAGGTTTTACTTCATGAAATCATCATCCATTAAGAAATAATCCCATAACAACCATATTAAAAAAAATAAAAAATAGATGAATAAATTATATCAGATTTCTCTATGCATTCATGATGATTTCATAAAGTGAACATTTAGGCTTACTTCAAGTGGTATAAGAGTAGCTTTGTGTTGGATTGTTTCCAAGTGTTTTTGAAACATTTTGGGTTGGTGTTCCACACTTGAATAAATTAATTTCTTAAAAACAAATTGGGTTTTTGACCCACTTTAAAAAAACTTGAACTATCTTTGCAAAATAAGAAACCTGCCAGTTGTGATTACTTAAGCCTTTGGAATACTCACTGAATTCTGATTAGTTTTCTTCAAGTAAAAGAAAACTCATGTGGCCACCAGAATAAAGAATGTGGATTGGGGCTATAGGAGTAAAACCTATGGTTGTGTTATCTTTTTACATAAAACATGTAAGAACTACCCAATGACCAATAAAAAACAACAATGATTATAAAAAAATAGTGACAAAACTAGTAGGGAACATGCTTCACTCAAAGTTCCAAGTGCCATATTGTCAAGATAACTTAAGCATCTTGTTTTCACCCTCTAGGATGTCACACTTGTTTGATGTTTCCATTCAGAACAAAAGAAAATTATTGCAAGAGAAATTATAGTTCAAGATGCAATATAAGCCTCCAACATTATATCCCTACTTTGAATAAAAAAGAATTTTGCTCAACAAAAGGTATAAACCATATGAGGGCGGACCATTTTGATAGTTTGGTTTTGTGAACATTTAATAGTTATATTTTTCTACTAGAAATCATATTAAAGGATGAATGCATTAGAGTCATTAGGGATAATAGTCATTGTCAAGAGTGAGCCACATCAATACCTTGGAATAAGACATCATTAACAGAAGACATAGATACCTTTTAGTTTTTGTGTCGAAATTTTGTTGAGTAGGTGGAGTATTAGTCATATCAAAATCATTATCTAAATAATAAAAAAATGTACATTATATTCGTTGCCTCACTAAACTTTCATGAAAAATAAATCAAGAGTGACAAGGATTTGTGCTATATTCAGAATTTCTAGAGACAATATGGCTTAAACTTATTATAAGAGTATAAAATTTCCACTATAGTTTCCAAATTAACATGGTGGGGTACTATATGAATCTTGAGAGAGAATTGTAAGGGGTACTATATGAATCTTGAGAGAGAATTGTAAGCCACTGCATCTAATACCACTACACAATGAAGTGAGAATATTGATGAATAAACATAATAAAGTCAAAATCGATGTGATTATTGTCTGCGAATGGTGTGATTAATGCATGTTTATAAAAGTTATGTCATATGGAAATACGTATATAGGGTTTCATTATATTGTGGTGAACCATTCTGGTTCATATCAATAATATCCAAAATAAATGAAATAATATAAAAGAATTCATGTAGATTATAATATTTTATTGAATAAAATATAAGAGATCACGATAATAGAATAATATATTACAATCAAAGGCCTTGTATATATACTACGTGAATGCCATTTCACTAAAAAAAAATGTCCTTTAGTTAAAACATGTCCTTTCATTATATGTGCATTTTCATTAGTTATTAATTAATATTATTATTATTTATATTTATGTATGTTTATGTTTATTACATTTCCTTTTCTTTTAGAAATGCTTTGTTTTCAAGGAATATTTATAGAAAGACTTTATATTTTTTCTTTAGTTTGTAAGTCTTTTGAATGATCTTTTATTCTTGATTTTTTCATGGTTGACAATATGATATAATATGTGTTACGAAGTGTTGAGCACAATTGTAGAATTGCAAAAGGGTCAAACCACCCTAATTCAATTTTCTACAAAACCATGTTGTAATGACTTCTATGATTTGAGAAATGATAAAATTACACACTTGAGCTTCTCTTCAATATAACACGATATTTACTTATCTTCTCACTTCAATATAACAAGATATTTACTTATCTTCTCATATCTATGTTGTCTTTGGTTAGCTTGTTGAATAATGTAATGAATTTTATAGTTTGGATGACGATAATGCATCCTTGTATCTTGTGTCTGAATTTTGAAAACCTCATCTCTTGATGCTTATGATGATATGTTGGTTGATAATATTTCATTTTGGACTATATTGATTATGTTTTTCATAGTATAAGGTTTTTATAGCAATGACTTTTTTATTTCAACATAATTGGTCATTGCTTTCTTATCAATTAGTGATTCTTTTTCGATAAGTTTCTTTAGTGTTTTTTGTTGTGACTTCTTTTCATTCTTAAGGTTCATAATTTGCATAAATATATCTTGATTATGATTCTTTAGGAGTGAATGTTCTTCATTTTCGAATTTGTTGACTTTTTTGTGTCTTAATACTCAACATTCTCACCTTTTAACCTTCTAATTTTTTCAAGAAACCTCTCATTATGATTCCTTAAGAGAGAATTTTGTTCATTTTTTTCTAATAGGTTCTTCATGAATTCCTTCTTGAAATCTTCCTTTGTTGTTTTAATGTTAAATTTCACTTCTTTGTATTCAATGTATTCTTGATTTGTGCAAGTAATTTTTGAATATGGTCCTTTAGGGAAGGAAATTTCTTTGTTCTTTTTTAATAATTCATTGTAAAACATATCCTCTAGATATTTATATTTATATTGTCATACTTTATTGTTTTGTTAATGTTTAGTTAGTTCATCCTATATTTTTTTTTGTGAGTTACCTTGATCTTCCAATTGTAATTTTTGGGTACATTGGATTGTGGTTCCTTGTAGGAGCGATGTTTGGTGCTTGAATTGTGAGTTGGACTTCATTTTCTTTTATTCTTGAACTACATGTTTTTTATTTTCCACTTATTGTGTGAAGTGATTGTCTTTATCCATATGAATTTTAGTCTTCTCAAGTTTCAGTCAAATTCAATCTAGGTTTTTATGTATCTTCATAAATATTTTCATTGGTACTTCCGCGATTGCTAAAAAGTTTGGAATAATATTTTTTATTTTCTTGACCCAAACTTACTTCTATATAATTAGTTAATTCAAGGTCCCACTAAAAAACCTTGAGTTGAAATTCTTCTTTTCACTCTTCTTTGTTTCACCTCTTATAACTCCTTTAATAAGTCTACTACGATATATATATATATATATCATTTCCTTTGTAATTTTTAAAGAAAATATTCAAGGAAGAATATTTATGTAAGTACTGTTAACGTTATCTTATTAATAGTATACATTTTGTATATAAACCTTAACTTAAATTTAAGAACACAAATTATTCTCTCTCCTAGAATCATCGCGTCCTCTCTCTACTGTGATTACTTTCTCTTTAACGACCCTTCCTCTTCGGTGACACTTAATGTAGATACACAATTTCTGCATACAATGTGATGACAACAACTAATGAATTGAATGTTTCCATGATTTCTTCCTAACACCATTTTTTAACTTTAACAAGAAAATATCTTTTGAACTTTAATATTTCCTTTTTTTCCAATATTTTAACATTATTCATTTTTCTTTTACCCTCCCATGTTATTTATGTTACTAATAATTTCACACTATTCACTTTTATGTGACTATTTATAAGACTTATCCTCCACATAAAGAGAGATTTATAGTTTTTTTTTTTTTTATTACTCCATGCAAAAATTCCTCCACATAAAAATTTGATCTTTCTTTCTTCAAATTAATAATATATTAAAAATCCTTCCTTTATGTTGTCAAATGTGATATATGATTAACTTGATACTTCTTTAAGTGTACTTTGAAAAATTTGGAAACTTTCCCTTCTAGTTACTTATTTTTAACCATGTATGTCGCAATTAACTTTACTTATGTCAATAATGAAATCTTTGTTTGAGTCAATACTTCTTTACGTACACTTTTAAAGATACTTGGAAACTTTACTTTTGGAAATTATTTGTAGAACTTTTTTTTTTTTTAAACAATAAATAACCAAAAGCTAGTGGTGGTCAAAGACACTGATTAAGCAAAGAAATTATGAAAATAAAGACAACCACTAAACACAAGAAGTAGCAAACAACCACTAAACACAGGAAGTAACAAACAACAAGAAAGAATATATATCTCAAGAATCAAAGAAAACTAAATCCAACTTGCAAGTTAAGCACCAGAAACATCTCCTACAAGATGCCATATCTATTGTACCCAAAAGTTACAACTCAAATATCGAGTTAACTCACAAATAAAAAAAAATAGAGGATAAACTAGCCAAACATCATCAAAACAAGAAAGTATCACAACAAAAATATAAATACATTGAGGATATATGTTTTAAAATGAATTATTAGAAAATGATAAGGAAATTTCTTACCTAAAAGACCATAGTCATAAATTACTTGCATAAATCAAGAAAAAAAGGTTACAAAGAAGTGTAATAAAAAATTATAACAAGAGAAGGAAGATTTTGAGAAAGAATTCAAGAAGAACCTATCAAAAGAATATGAAGACAATTCTCACTTAAGAAACATTAATAAAAGGTTGCTTGGACAAATCAAAAGGTTAAAAGATTAGAAAGTAGAGAATCAAGACATGAAGAAAATCAACAAAACAGAAAGTGAAAGAATTTCACGTCTAAAGAATCATAATCAAAACCTACTTACACAAATGAATAAGATTAAGAATGAAAAGAAGTCACAACAAGAAATACTAAAGTAACTTACCAATAAAGAATCCCTAATGGATAAAGAAACAATTACCGATTCCATAGAAATAAAAAAGTCAACATTTGTAAAACCCAGACTATGGTAAAATAAACCAATATAGTTCCAAACGAAATCTTATCAACCAACATATATCAAAATATGAGGTTTCTAAAAATAAGATGCAAGATACAAGAATGTATTATCGTCATCCAAATGATAAAAGTAGTCATATTATTCATTAAGCTAATCAAATATGAAATCAATATGAGAAGCTAAGTAAAGATCCTGTTATATTGAGGAGAAGCTCAAGTATAGAATCTTATCATTTTTCAAATCATAGAAGATGTTTCCACACAATTTTTGCAGAAAATTGAATTAGGGTGGCCAGATCCTCTTACATTTCGACAATTATGCTTGATGCTTAGAATATCATATTATCTTGTATTGTTAGCCACTACATTTACAATAATAGAGAACTTTGAGATTATATCACAAGCCAAAACAAGTGATAAGTCTTTCCATAAATATGCTTCGAGGAAAAAACATTTCTAAAGAAAAAGACAATGTAATAATAACAACAACAACAACAACGACGACGACAATTAATGAAGAGATACATCTTAATGAAATGATCTGTCTTAACTAAAGGACATGAATTTTAATGAAAAAGAAACCCACTTAAATATTTATAAGACCCTCGTTGTATTCTATTATCATTATCTCTTATATTTTATTCAATACAATATTTTAATCCACATGGATTCTTTTATATTATTCCATTTATTTTAGATATTCATCATATGAACTAAATTAATTCACCTCATATTCACAAGATCAACTATTAAATAATTAATTAGTTGATTTTAATGTGAAGGTAATTATATTTTTGTTATGACGTGAACAATATTACATATTCAGATTATTATAGATAGTTATCCACCGCCAATTTTTTTATAAAAGCTATATTTATGTGGAATAAATCCTAAAAAAATAAATCATTTAAGATAAAACATATACTACAGATTAAATATTTCAACCTCTATATAAGATACACTTTTAATTTTCCAGTCTTGGTAGGTACAAAGTAAAAAGCATTTTGTCATTTATAAGAAGAAAAAAACTATGGAGCTTTCAAAGATTTAATAGATATCGTAATATCAAGTCAAGTAATTTTAGTAGGACCTTCACACTTAGTGTATAGAATTAGTATCAATTTGACTATTAAAATGTTATTTGAATTGAATTAATTTTAATTTGACTATTAAAAGGTTATTTAAGAAGTTATAGAAACCATGGTATGACCAATCAAAAAAAGGTTATGGAATTATTTGAGCATTTAAAATGGAAATTAAAAGAAATTAGACAAGAAAAACATGAATGAAAACTAATGTCTAGCCAACAAAGTCAATTAGTTAATACGGGAAGTGGAAAATCTAAAAAGATAAATAAATCTTAAGTAATGCAACTTAAATATCTTGAAAATACACAGTGCATATTTTATAATTTAAAATAGAAGAGAGAATTTTAACAAGACAAAAGAGTTCAAGAGAAAACTACAAGAACCAAAGAAAACATTTATGAACTACAAGTAAAGGATCAAGTGCATCAACAAGACAATGCAATTCAACGTAGTATTGAGAATCATGAGAGAAAAAGTATGCCAAGAATCAATTTGAAAATATATTATCATATAAAGATAAGGGAATTAATTATTTGAATAATCATAGTCAAACTTTTTTCATAGAAGTAAAAAAAATAAACCAATATCCATTTTGAATGTAGAAAAATAGATATCCATGGATGCAAGTGGATTAAGAAAAGTTTTAGAAGTTGAAATTATAGATAAAGAAACTTTAATTGATCTAATTGAATCAAAAAAATTTCTAGAAGTTGAAACTCTAGTTCAAGAGACCTTAATGGAGTTGATTGAAACAAAAATTTATAGTGTCATTACTAATGAAGTTTTGAATGTAGAAAAATAGACATCCATGGATGCAAGTGGATAAAGAAAGGTTTTAGAAGTTGAAATTACAGATAAAGAAACCTTAATTGATCTAATTGAATCAAAAAATTTTCTAGAAATTGAAACTCTAGTTCAAGAGACCTTAATGGAGTTGATTGAAATAAAAATTTATAGTGCCATTAATAATGAAGTTTAGTTAGTGAAAAAATATCCAAAAATTAAATTTAAGAAACAATTTAAGGATAATTCAACATATACAAATTCAATGATGATTAATGTTCCATCCATCATCACTAATGATGTCATCAAGTGAATAGAAAAATATCAAATATTAACATGACAACACAAGTAATTCATCAAAATATTAAACCAAATATCAAAAAGGATAAACTTATTAAAAAACCAAATGGACACCAAAATTACAAAACTTGTAGCATGTAAAAAGGAACATGCTAATGTTAAACATTGTTCTTACATATCAAATCATCCATAAATAAATAAAACTCAGAGTCAACAAAAAGAAGACCAAATCGAGACTTTTTTTATCAAAAAGTTCCCAGTAGAATCCATTTAGGATGGATTGATTGTTAAATGGATTAATTGTTTTTCGATGTCGAAATATTGTTCAAATATTCAAAAATAATATTGTGTTGTGTCTTAAACCTTATATAATACATGAAATTACAACAAGTTATATCATTTTATCAAAAGTATAATTGTTTGCATACTCTTTGAAGATAAATTATAGGAGGGGAGGACTTGAAATATATCTGGAGTATATTTTCAATGTTGTAGCAATGTATGAACATTTATATTGTAATAGTAGTCATGTAGGTAAATATTATATTAATGTTGTAATAATTAAAATATGCCCTTTTACAAAGGAATTATTAACCCCTATTTATATACATATCTGTTGAAATAATTTCATAAATGAATCTCATGCATTTGTGTGTGTGATTTATCTATGCATTTATGATGTTTTCATGAAGTGAAATGTTAGGTTTTCTTTAGATTCTAATATGTCAAATTGCTAATGTATCAATCACTAATAATTTGATGAGATCATGGTGAGAAAGGAATGGTACTTTTCCCCTTTGTACCTTAAAAACCATCTCTTTAATGAATTGTAATAGGAAGTATGAAATGTAAGATCTTATTTAGGTATAACATTAAACATATGAATTGTAAGGTAGTTTAAACAATAATTTGAAGTTGTAAGAAAACACTAAATAATGTCTTCCCTTGTAGGTTATGTACCTAATGATGGAACACCATCCCATGGTGATGGTAGAGTAGTCCATTTTAATTCTTAACTGATGTCCTCCATTATTTCATAAGAATGAACAAATTTTCGTTTCTCATCTTGAGACTACACTCTATCATCTTTTTCACACTTCTATTCAATTGGTAAGCCTGCAAGCATGGTGATAGTTCCCTCATTTACCTTCATTTCTAAAACCATTACCCTGGAGATACAAACTTGGTATTGTTCTAATGTGATATCTACACTAAAATCTTGGTCAAATTCTACTGCAATTTCAAAAATTCCCTAGACCCTATTATAGTACTCCAACCATCCAAATTCCTAGAAAATTCTAAAAAATTCAAGGTCATTGTTCCATAGTTCTATGTATGTAGGTTCTGTTCCATTCAATCCCTTTCCCATTTCTACTCTAAATTGTAATTTTGAATTATGTTTTCTCTCCTCAATTATAACCTTATTTCTCAATCCTAGGCATCAACTAGGCCTAATGATGACCTTTGAATGAATATGCAAATGTTTAAATTGAAATGTGGTCATGCTAAGAGTAATTATGAAATATCTTACATGTTATGCACCAAATGAAAAAAAATAGCATAGAGAGAGAGAAGTAACTCCATGCCTAGATAAAGAGAGGAGCATGAATGTGAATCATCTTTGAGGGGGAAACCTCATTTTACAATTAAAAAAAATGTACAAGATGAAATGATCCTAAAATTAGGTCTCCTTGGTGTATATATAAGATACCAAGGGTACAATTACAATTAAAAGGTCTAGCCAACAATAATAATATAATAATAGAAATACAACAAATCAATATCTATGGATTTAGATGGATTTTTATGCTTAATATGGGGCTTTGTCTAGGGGATTCACATGCCCCTCCCCTTCAAAAAAGTGTTTGCCTCAAAACTTGATTAGTTGTGGATGTTTCTGCATGAATAACTCATATTCCCATGTTTCTTCTTATATTGGTAGGTTATTCCATTTCATGAGGTACTAAGTAATTTCTTTATTTCACAGTTTCTCAACCATTGTTTCAAGGATTTTTTATAGTTCTAGTATGATTTTACATTCTTCATTGATCTTTGGGAAAATAGTTTGACTTGGGATATTGTCATTGATTACCTTCTTTAAGAAAGAAACATAGAACACAGGATATACATGTGAAAATGGAGGCAAATCCAATTTGTAAACCATACTTTCAATCCTTTACAACACCTTACAGGGACCACAATACTTTGATGGTAATTTATTTTCCTTCTTTTGTTTCTTGAGGGACATCTGTTTTATAATCGTAGCCTCATAAATACCCAATCCACCACTTCAAATTACATTTTGTTGTGATGTTGATATGGTTGTTGTTTCATCCTATTTCGTGTTGTAACCAAGTTGTCCTTCAATAGTTTGATTGTTGGGGATTGGGTGTAACTTGATATGAAACAAATAAATAGAACTGCAGATAGTCGAAGAGGAATAACCTTAAAAAAAAATAGGTGGTGTCTAAAGACATTGTTATGGAACTTATGCACAACACATTGTGATAAAAAAATCACAATGCATATTGAAAGTCCACACCGTGTTCAACATTGGCACATAAGACACTTGATAATGACCCATCAGGTTTTTTATTTATAGCCTCAATATCTAACTAAATTCCTTGGAATCAGGAAGATATTGTCCACATACAATCATCGATGATTAGAGTTAACTTTGTCAAATACACATTGTCTAGTCGACTTGAAAAGGATGCTTGAATCGATCATCTATGCATCCAACTCATAGTTAATGATCAATTGGCTCATCCACCTACTAATTGTCTTTGAATCCTAGTCAATTGTTTGACCAACAAGCTTGTCGACTACTTGATTGATTGATGTAGATATCCATTCGATCACCCAATCAATTATTTCCATATGTTTGTCAACTGACCGACTGACTGTTTCTAGCACAAGTGTGATGAACCATCAATCCTGAGGTTCCAACACCCCCCCATCAACACACGACTTTGGAGATTCAGGAGATGAAATAAAGTTAGTAGGACACCCCTCATAATTAAATATTCCTAAAACCCTAGCATCAAACAAGCCTTGATAAAACTAGCTTCAGAAAAGGGTTTTGTAAAGATACCAACAATCTATCATCTATTTTGCAATAAACAAGAGAGACAATGTTATCATGAACCAATTGTCTCAAGTATTGAGCATGGATCTCAAAATGTTTCATATTAATCTGTGTAATAGGGATGTTAGAAAATTTAATGTCACTTTTGTTGTCATAGTAGAGTGTATTCAATGTCTGTACATGAAATCCAAGTTCACCCAAGAGTTAGCGAATCCATACCGCCTTTTTACATGCATGACTGGGGCCACAATACTATGATTCTATAGTTGACATACATATTTATTTTTGTTTCTTGCATGAGAAGAGTATAGAGATGAATTGAAACACATAGCCAAAATTGGACTTTTTATCATCACCATCACCTCCCCAGTTGGAGTCAGTGAAGTTAATCAACGAATTTGAAATTTGGCAATAATTGATACCAAGATTAGTGGTACCTTTGAGATAGAGAACAATCCTTTTGATTTTTTTATAGTGGATTTCTTTGGGATCCTATATAAAATGAGAAAGCACACTAACAAAAAAAGAAATGTTAGTTCAATTGTGAGTAAGATAAATGAGACTTCTGACTAGTTTTTGATAGTATAGCATCAACTTTGGGAGCGTGACAAGTTTTTCTCAACTTAACTCCATATTGAAAAGGAGTAGAAAAAGACTTACAATATTCCATACTAAATTGTGTCAAGAGATCCATTACATATTTGTATTCATAAATTATAAAAGACCATCAAACAGTGGTAATACTTGAAGACCCAAAAAATAATGCAAAATACCAATATATGTCATGTCAAAGGAGTCAACGAGTTGTTTCTTCAGTCTAAGAATTAGATTAATGTGATTTCTAGTTATGCATAAGTCATCAATGTATACAAAAATAATCAAGGTGTTTCCATGAGTAGGGAGTACATATAAACTGTGATCATATTTACAACATTTGAAACCAATTCAAAGAAAGAAATTGTCGATCCTAGAATGCCAAGATTGCGGCGCCTTCTTAAAACCATAAAAAGACTTCTGAATTTGAAAAACCAAGATATAATTTATCACAAAACTAGTAAGTTGTTCCATGAAAATTTATTCAAATAGGTTTCCATGAAGATATACACTCTTCACAAACATCTATTGGAACTTCCATCCAAAATGAGTAGCAAGGGAAAGAATCAATTCAATAGATTTCATATTCACAATAGGGGAAAAGGTTTCAGTGTAGTTAATGCCTTCTTGTTGAGAAAAACACTTTGCAACAAAGTGATCTTTATGACACTCAAAAACACCATCATAGGTAAATTTGGTCATGTATACCCATTGACACTTCACAATGATCTTCCTTTGAGGTCGGGAAGCTAAATCCCAAGTTTGATTCTTCAACAAAGAATCCATTTCTACCATATGTAACGACCCCATCATTACGACTACAAGTGACACAAGAAAGTGTAATTTTTTTTTTGAAGCAGGAAGGCAACAACGACGACAGTTAAACAATACAACTTGACGTCAAACAAAACACTTGTATATCAGGCAACAGAAAACAATGACTCAACACACTAGCACATCATGCAACTGGAAAAGACATGCGATAATCAATAGACAGATAGAAATGACCACCTGCCCGACATAAGCAAGACAACGCCTACAAGCTAAAGGACAAAATAAACCACCCGACACAGTGGCTTCAATGACTAGGAACTAGAAACCTCTACGTCACGAAAAACCCAACACCTTAAGGAGTCACAAAACCAAGTACCAAAACCCATTACAATGAACAAATGCCCACATCGGGAAGCACAGATTTAGGCTAGGTTATCATTCACCTCTATCCATCATGGAACACAATGATCCCCTCGTCAAGAATCATGTTGTCACAAGGCGATAGACATGACGGTAACCCTGATGCAACATACCACATCTAGACCAATAACCCAAGAAAAATTCAACACGCTAGGTGACCGAATTAACCGACAAGAAGACTATACCCATGCACCCAAGCAACAAGTCGACAAGACACAATATGACATCACTCAAATTAAATTGCGCAAGTTATTAAACAACTTTGCCAATCAACCATAACCCATTATCCGTTCAGCATGATGTCTAAGTTTGAAGGAGTGAACTATTAGAAATGTTATCATTATCATAAATGTGTCCCAAACTGTGACCAAGAATGTGAACTATTAAAATTTCATAAAGGTGAACTAATATATGCGCTTAACAAAATCAAAATATGCTTGTTAACAAATATACATTATCCATTAAAATAACTGAACTACTTAACATTAAAAATGGATTTACGTTGCTTATTAAATATTCAACAATGTTGACTATATTATTGTTGTCTAAATTATTGTTGTCTAAGTACGCGATATTGCTATCTAATATATTGCTATATTATTGTTGTCTATATTAACAAGTCTCTAGATGATTCTATTGATAAACTATTAATAATTATAATGATATTTTTGGGTAAATAACCATAATTATTTGATAAATAAATATCGATGTGTAATATCATTTACTATCAACAATAACTAAAACACTATCCATGATATTAAATCGCTAACCATGATATTATCAATCATTACAAAACGACAATTACACAGTCACGAACGCGACCATTATAGAGTCATGATGCAACTATAAATTCGTTGTCAGTCAAATAAATCCGTTGCCTACTAAAAATGATACTATATCTAAATGAAAAACGTGGCCAAGCCATCCATATGTTGTTTACAAAATGGGTAACTAGTTGTGTAACCCGAGAGAAATCATTGTCAAGATTTGTGTGTTTAGAGCATGTCTAAATCGTTGTCATGCATTTGTATGGGGTTTAAAGTTCGTTGTGTTTTATCATTAGAAAAACACAGAGGTTTTTACCATTAATGAATCTATAAAATACATGATTTTATATCAGAAATATATAAGGTCGTTGTCTATGAGATGCGTGGTAACACAATCCATTAATACCTGATTTGCAGTTTATAAAATATGATAATAATCAGACATTTTCTATCTAACAATAGGATACATATTCAAGTGTTGTCAATGTATCCAAACGCAGTCAAAATAAATGTAATTCACAGAGAAAATAAAAGATAAAGTTGGCATAAATATATATAAATCGCAGAGTTAATCATAAAGCCTAATAACTTTGTCATTTAACTCTATTTGCTAATACATGGAATAATAGATGTCACTTAACTCTGGAATACATGGAATACATGGAATAAAATCTATCATGGAATACATGTAAATTAAATTAATTGAAATCCATGTTGTTGTCATTAATTACTTGGAATCCCAAAGCCAATAAATGTTTAACGTTGTCATAAATATATATAAAATCGTAGAGCTAAAATCACCAGAATTCTTTGTGAAAATTCTATGTAATGTGGCACAAAAATATGTTGTGTCAAGTGAAATGAATTCTTAGGGTGAATGATGTGAAAGTTGCCATGAAATCATAGCGTGAATGTTGTAAATAAAAGAGAATCGCAGAGTAACATCTTGGGGAGGGTGCAGAGATTCTACCAATCAAAGCGTTGGTGTGTATCATTAAAAACGCAGAGAATAAAATGTCATCCAAAACGCAGAGTAATAAAGCTAATCGCTGGGAGAAATAAATAAACAATATGCAGATATTTTTCCAAACAAGCACTGGGTAAATCGTGAAATACAAATTGTGCATAAATTCACTGTGTAATTGGCAAGGAGCCAAGATGAGCGGAGATTAATCCACTCAAAGACGTAGAGAATGGGCCTTCAAAACTGATAGGTTATCAATCCAAAACACATATATTCACCAAAGTTTAAGGAATTCAAAAAAATCTCTGATAAAATCAGAGTTTTAATCAATCAAGACATAAGGATACTCATTCACAAGAAGGCGTGAGGATTACAGATTAATCATAAGAGAAAAATGCAGATATAGTCAAGGGATAGATGGTTGGGAAAATTTATCCTTCACTTATTATCCATGCACAGGAAAGCAGGACATTTGAATAATTTATCCTTCACTTATTATCCATGCACAGGAAAGCAGGACATTTGAATATATAGGTCTTTAAACTTCGGAGTGACTACCGTCGATTTGGCTCCTAACCGACTTCTCAGGTATGGACTAATAACTAAAGGGATAAGGGACAAAAGATAAAAAATCAGTTTTTCTTTGCATTAATAAAAAAAAATGTAGAGAAGTCATTGCAATCAGAGGTTGGATTCACCACGGGAAATCAATTCAGAATATAGTGAGCAAAGGGATTACAAACACTATAGGAAAGCAGGTGCAATAAATCTCATGGAAACATAATCTTCAACCGAGCAACAAAGAATAACATGTGTAAATTAAATTTCATTGCAAGTAACAACTTTAACAAACATACCTTATCCCAATGCAAAT
>CBVK0100069566.1:0-14818 GCA_900067695.1 Picea abies
CAGTTTGGATACGGAATGTCCTCAACATTCAATTATACAAGGTGACTTCCAATAAGAACAGTTGTTCTTGAAACCGAGGCTGCCAGCTTATATCAAGATACAAGAGTTCCTACTTTCTTTTACATAAACACGTAAATATATAAAAAACTTTAAGCACACCACACATAACTAAATATATATATACCAGTATAAAAACATGCCATCTACGGTTGCTTCCAATTAATAATAATCTTTTTCTTTTTTTTTTCGTTCATCATGAGGTAAACCTTCAGCCACGCCATACTTGTTCGAATAGTCTCGGGCCTTTCCTTCTCAGTCTTGACGTTCCTTCACAGATATGAACAGGGACCTCTCGGCTCCTTCACGGATGTGCATAGGGGAGGCGATCTGGTCAGCTACAATCTGCAACAGCGATACCTGCAACATGAATTCCAGATCTGAAATAATTCTTCACAAAGAGGCAACGTTGAATCCATTGTAGCATAGCAGTTAACTCTAATGCACATCGAATCAGCCTTGATCTAGTCAATTTCCTCTCCACAGCAACAACTCCTTTCTACAGTATCTCTCTCGTGCAATTCCAGCAAACAGAGTTCAACAGCTTTGAATCAGCGGCTTCTTATTTAGGCAGGATCCACACTAGACAGAGGCAGCGCAGGCAAACTAATCACACAGTCACACAAAAACTTCACACAAAAGAAATCTACTCTCACACACCTATGTACAGTGAATCAGCTTCAATAGCTATCACATCTTCCTGGGCATTCCCGTGAGGGATTAAGCCTAGCCAAGCTCTGATACCATATTAATAAAATGGAGATCAACTATTGCAATGGATTCACACACAAATAATAATTTGTATTACATAATCATACAGACATACATCACATATATATAGTTGGAGGGAGATCCAACTAACTCCAAACATGGAGATGTTGGTTGAGAAAATATCTCAACAATCTCCTACAAAATCTCAAACCAATCCCTAAATTAATCATTAATTCTAACATATTCAATTTGCTGAAAACTAATATGACAATCCATCAAATTTAAATCCATCTCTATGTTGCTTTCTGTAATTTGCTTACTAGTCACCAAATCAAAAGAGTTTACATATTTTTTTTACATTTAAATATAATATTTTTTATATAGGAATTGACATTTTCACAGTAAATTAAAATATGTATTATTCAATAAATTTTAAACAATAAAAATAAAAATAATAGTGATTTCGTCCAACAATATAATAAAAATAATAGTGATTTCACCCAATTCCAATGAAAAAAAATAATTTCTTATAACAATTCAACAACATTGCGCTTAAATCAAAGGGCACGTTTTTTTGGGTTGTCAAAACACAAGATTAGGGCACGTTTTTATCAAGCAGCGCGAATTTATCAAAGGGCACGTTTTTCTGGGTTGTCAAAACACACGATTAGATTAGGTATTACAGTGTTCAAAAATATATTAAAATACAATTTCAAAGCAATGTAAAACAATTTTGAAAAGTGTCCAATTGATTAAAAAATGTTCAGTAGTTAGATCTCAATTGACTTGATAACTAGTGTTTTACAATAATTGAACTTCAATTGACTCGGTAACTAAACTAATGTTTTACAATAGTATTAAATATAGAATATTAAAGTTAGTTTCATTCTTATAAGCATGCTACTCGCAAAAAAAACAAAACAAGATTAGGTATTTTGATAGTCAAAAATATATTAAAATACAATTTAAAATCAATGTAAAACAATTTTGAAAAGTTCTAATGAATGGTGGAAATTACTAACTAAAATATAATTTTAGTAATTGAATCTTAATTGATTTGGTAGTTAATGTTTTACATAATTGAATCTCAATTGACTTGATAACTAGTGTTTTGCAATGGTTTAGTCTAAACATTTTATTAAATGATTATTTTCTAGGGACATTTACCTAAAATTTTGTTAGAAATTGTTAGATCTCCAGATTTGAGTAATTATTTTTGTATAATCCAAGTGTCCCAAAGGTTTTTCAGCTAAAAAAACCATTTAGTAAAATAGTAAGACAATGCCTTTTACAATAATTGAATCTTAATTAACTTAGTAACTAATGTCTTACAATAATATTAAGTTTTCAAATATTATATTTAGTTTCATTCTTAATATATTCCAAACATGTTGATAACAACAAAATCTTGAATTTGTATTAAATGAAAAAACTTAATCAATAACTAAGCACATTTATGTAGACAAATTTCTTAATCCCAACTTTACAAATCAAAAGCAACTTTAATCAATCACTAAGTAGATTAAGTGAACAAATTTCTCATTCCCAACTTCACAAATAGAAAAAAATGTATAGACACAACTTCACAGATAAAAAAAATCAATATATTTATAATCCATCTTTTTATAAAAGATAGAATATCCACTCATAAAAAAATATATAATAAATAAAATATAAACCTTTCATTATACATACAATGAATCCTATAAAGTTTGACAAGTTCATGTTGAATGCAAAAAGCTAAACATCCTCTACGAAACATAATAAATAAAATATAAACCTCTTGTTATACATACAATGAATCGTATAAAGTTCAACAAGATCATGTGGAATGCAAAAAGATCAAACATCCTCTTGTGCTTTTCCTAAAGTGTTGCTCAAGATCTCACATTACACGAACTTTCATCCACTATTTCTATAACTTTTTGTTTATCGTTCCATCATGAAGACACATGTCCATACTCTAGGCCATGAGAAATTGGGCTTCGAGTGTAGGTAACAGATTACATGTTTATAGGGTGTGCTACTTCAAGGTTTAACAGAATGGAATGCTCCATGCTCAGGTTCAATTTTAAGGGCTTTTGTATCCTTGATCTGATAAGATCTTAAGAATGAGGAACTAACAAAATTTTGAAAGTGAGGAATATGAGTTGCTTTCTTTTTTGTTTAATAGTATCTATACATGATAGAAAACAAAAATACACCAATAACTGGTAGGAACGTTTTAGAACTGCAGATTTTGAGTTTTTCTCCAAGAGAAACTAGAGCAAAACCCTCCATACAACAATCAAAAAAGTTTGTCTATGTGATTAACAAGATCCTATGAATCCAAGTAGTACATCGACTGAATTGAACAAGATCCTATGCATCCAGGCAGTATGTCGACTGAACTAATGAGATCCAACATAATTCCTAGTAGAGCTTGGAAGAAACTACAAATAGAGAAGAAGATGAAATAATAAGTAAATAATAATATGCCTAGTAGAGGTTAGAAGCAATTATGAATAGAGAAGAAGAAGGAAATAACAATGTAAGAATATAATTGAATAATAAGGAAACTTATCTAGTCCATGTGTCATTGAAAAATATCATAATGTGAGTCATAAAATATAGACCTTTGACTTAACATGATACAAAATAAAAATAGAAAAACAATAATGCTTAAACTAAGAAAAAAACCAGTAAATATTGTTGATGTTGCCTACACTATAAGAAAGACAATGACAAACCTCATGAATGAAAATAAACTTCAGGAAAACCTTTGTAGGAAAAGAGAACAATGTCGTTACATTCTTTTCTTATCCAAACCACTACTAGAACAATGCACTTACAGACTTTTCTTCTCCAAACCATTACATATTACAAAAGTTATTAAGTGATTTATGAATATGAGTCATTCACGATGAATACATAACAAATCCATTACATTCTTTTCTTCTCCAAACCACTACATATTATAAAATTTCATAACTTATTTATGAATATGAGTAATTCATGATGAATTCATAACAATGCCCTTAAATTATTTTCTTCTCCAAACCACAACATATAACAGAAGTTCATAAATGATTCTTCTTTTCTCCAAACCACAACATATTACAAAAGTTTATAAGTGATTTATGAATATGAATATGGAGTGTATAATTGAGGGGAATAATATGGGGTACTAGGGACGTACCCAAGGGGAACAATAATAAATAAGTATTGTTAAAGATCACTCTTAATAAACTTAGTGTGAAGGAAATAAATGTAAGAGGGATTGCTAAAAAGTTCCTTCATACTTAAAAAGTCATTCATGATTAATTTAACATAATATATAATAAAATTATGATTTATGGAATGTTGCATTGCTTATGGTAGACATTGATACAATGGCAATGGTTTTTTTTTAATATTGCATTATTTCCCTATTCTACCTGGTTCGAGTCCAAAAATTAGTTCATGTGTCTTTGCAATAGTATTTATGAAAGATATATGACTTGATACATAGATTGTCTTAGAACATAGAAGAAATGATGGTAATTATATTCAAGGCATCCTTTCTTCATTTCATTAATTTTCAATTTGGTTGCACTGATCCAGGTGGATATCAATGGCCACCCACCTGTTCGAGTTGGCTCAAAACAACTTTTTGGCAAATTTGGTAATTTACTATTTTTAGTAGTTTTTCGGGTCCTAAACTTTCGGAGCCATTTTGAGGCCCTAAATGACGGTTTTTAGGGTATGTTGCAATTACAAAATTTCATCATAGTCGTCGGATAGATATTTCCAATGGACTATTATACGCCTAAAACAAAGAGTGTATGCAAAATTTATGACCCCGGGAAGTTGATGTACTGACTTACCCAAACGGGCCCACATGACTTTTGCCGCTTCATCTCCTAGGGTTAGGTTTTTGGATGTTTAGGGTTTTTGAAACTCTTGTTTATTGCAAAAAGGCCTTTAGAGCCTCATTGTAATCTTCTTCTTGCGAATGAGCACAATCGTAACATCTCTTCTCAGAAATAAGCCGCCACCATTCTACCAAGCTTGTTTTCCGTTGCATTTTACAGTTTCAGCTTATTTCGTTATTGAATAGCAAACCAATTTTATTGTATCTTTGTTATTTTGTGTTAAGCATATGTTAATAATCTGTAGTCATTTCGTTCTGCTCAAAAAATCCATATCAATGGTATCAGAGCATTCTTCTCCTTTTCATCTTAATGCATGCCCCCAACGAGGTTGAAATACAAAGAGTTGGGTCTCGAGCTTGTTTCTCTTGAGGACAAAATCTCTTTCATGGCCAAGCGACCTCTCATGGAAGGAGAAAAGAAAGATGACGAGATAGGAGATCCTTTCAAATTGTTGATTAAGGAAGCCCTCACACAACAGAGGAACAAGATGATGGATAGTTTCTCACAAATCCTTCGACGACTACCAACAGGTGATGCATCTTCTTCGAGTGGAGGCACCACCCCCTTCAATGTACAAATAAACTTCAATATTCCTAGATTTGAAGGTCAAATAGACATAGATGTTGTAGACAAGTGGTTGAATCTACTAGAAGGGTATTTTTCTATCCATAACTTTTAGAATAGAGAAAAGATTACTTTTGCGCTCCTCAAAGTCATTCCTCGTGTCAAAGATTGGTGGGAAACTTTCTGTGAGAAAAAGAAAATAGAGGAACCCTCATTATTTACAGTCACGACCACATGGGAATCCTTCAAGGATGCTATTAAGAAACAATACTACCATGTCAGAAGTTATCACAACTTGTATACCAAATGGACCACACTACGAAAAGAAAGAGACCAAGCAGTGCCAAATTTCACAAATATCTTCCATACCTTGCGCACCAAGCTAGGTATAAAAGATTCAGAGCCACATTTAGTGCTCAAGTATCATGGTGCTCTGCATAGATACATCTAGTCTGAAATGGAATTTCTAGGCATCTCATCCTTGGGCGTGGCCTACCGATATGTCGTCAAAATCGAGCAGAAGATCAAACAAAAGACTCAAAAATTTGGGCCAGGGAACCCCGCACAACAAAATCTAGGAAAGGGTGGCCCCAACCCACAAAACAAGGTACAGAGAAAAGATGGACAGTATCAGGAAAACCATTCCAATCCGCAAGAAAAGAATGACACCAGAAAGACAGAGAAAGACACCGGGAAGTGGTACGACTTCCATAAGAGTGCTTAGCATAACACTGTTGACTGCCCTCAAAGCAGTCGCTGGTGGCCGAAGTGAAAGACTTTGAATCAAATGTGGGTTCTGACTCTGAGTCAGAACCAGAAAGGGGAAGATGGATCATTGACGTGGAACCTAGTGCCACCGTTGCTACCACCAAGCTCCAGCATGATGAACCAGAAAAGCCAAAAGAAGGAGAGCACCTCTTCCATTCAAAGATGTGGGTAAAAGTCACCCTGTTGCACTTCATCGTTGATAGCAGTAGCCAGAAGAACCTCATCTCAGTAGAGGTCATCAGGCGGCTAGCCCTGTCGACAAATCCGCACCCACAACCCTACACCATTGGATGGCTCCGCCAAGGAAGCGATCTCCACGTTAGCCAACAGTGTCGATTGTCATACAACATCAAGCCCTTCAAAGACAAGGTATTATGTGATGTTGCTCCTCTCAAAGTTTGTGATGTTCTTTTGGGCCAACCTTATTTATGGAAACATCATGATGTATATGAGTCTAGGCCTCATAGTCTTATTATTACTTTGAACAGAAAATTGTACAGGATACCCGAGGTTGTCCCACCTATTGTTATTTCCTTGATCTCTGCTAAGCAATGCGGGAAGGTCATCTCTCAGATGAGGAAGTTTGTATTTTTTGTGATTCACTCTCAGAATGAACGAAATATCACAACCACATCCAAGGTCTCTATGGCCGACCTCTCCAAAAAGCAGAAGCAAGTAGATAAGGTCATGGAAGAATACTCCAATATCTTCTCCTCACCTACCGGGGTACCTCTGCACTGCTAGGTCAAGCACCCCATCGATCTGACCCCTGATGCACCACTACACAATGGGCCAGTCTATCACTGCTCTCTGTTAGAGACCGAGGAGATCGAGTGATAGATTAAATAATTGCTCTAAGAAGGGCACATTCGTCCCAGCTCATCACCTTGATGGAGCCCAATCGTGCTAGTACAAAAGAAAGATGGAACCTGGCGACTCTGCATTTATTACCAGGCTCTGAATAAAATCACAGTCAGAAACCGATACCCAATTCCCCAAATCGAAAACCTCCTTGATCAACTCATGGGGGAAAAATACTTCAGTAAGATTGATCTGAAGTCTGGCTACCACCAGGTCTCGATAGAACAGACAGATGTATGGAAGATTGCCTTCAATTCAAAGGAAGGCTTTTTTGAATGGTTGGTCATGCCCTTTGGTTTGACAAATGCTCCAACCACTTTCATGAGGATGATGGAAGATATCCTACAACCATTCACCAATAATTTTGTAGTGGTGTATCTGGATGACATTCTCATTTATAGAAAGACTTGGGCCGAACACTTGCAGTGTATTCAGCAGGTTCTGCACACCCTGCGACAGCACAAGCTATATGCCAACTTGGAAAAATGCTCCTTCGGCATGGACAGGGTCCATTACCTGGGATACATCATTGATCAACATGGCGTACATCTGGATCCAGCCAATATCCAAGTCATCCATGAATGGCCAGCCCCAACCACACTCACTGAGCTTCGAAGCTTCTTGGGACTTGCCAATTTTTACCGCAGGTTCGTGTTGGGATTCTCCCATATTGTATGGGACCTCAACCAAATAACCAGGGGTGGTGGTAATGTGAAATTTGCATGGGGCTAGTCCCAACAACAAGCATTTGATGATTTGAAGCAACTCTTGTGCTCATCCCCAGTACTTTCACTACCAGACCTGTAACAACCCTTTAAGATTGAGACAGATGCTTGAGACTATGTTGTGGGTGTCGTTCTCACTCAGCATGGCCACCCTGTGGCCTATCATAGTGAGATACTATCAGATGTTGTTTGTAAGTACCCTACTTACGATGAAGAAATGTACTCCATTGTGCAATCCTGCCACAAATGGAGACATTACATTCTTGGGAAGGAGATAGTCATCCACACTGATCATAAGCCACTGTAGTTCATGCAGACATAAGCAAAATTGCAGAATGACCACCATCAAAAGTGGTCCAAATACTTGCAACAATTCCACCTCAACATCAAGTATAAAATAGGAAGTGCCAACCGCGTCGTTGATTTCCTCAACAGACCACTTGTTGCGACACTCACCATAGTGCTAGAATCTTGTGTCCATGAGACCTCTGGATGGCCCCAACTCTATGAGATAGACTCAGACTTCGCCACCACCTACCAAATGTTGGGTGCAAAGGCAGTTGTCAATAATTTCCATCTTCAGGATGGGTTGTTGTGTCATCTGGGCCACATTTGTGTTCCATCAAGCGAGCGAGCGAAGTTGATCTGGGAAGCCCACTATAGTCGGGTGGAAGGACACTTCAACATCGAAAAGACAGTGGCTATGCTACAAAAACATTTCGACTAGCCGAAGCTTCGACAGGAGGTCAGAAAGCATATCAGGTCCTGCATTACTTATGCTATTGCCAAACCAACCATTAAGAAATAGGGTATGTACACCCCCCTTCCTACTCCTGATAGGCCATGGGAATCTATCTCAATGGACTACATGTCAGGGCTCCCATCCACCAAGAAGGGAAATGACTGTGTTTTTGTGGTTGTTGATCACTTTTCTAAGATGGCGATTATGGTTGCCTATAAGAAGAGCATCACAGTAGAATCCACTGCCAAGCTCTTCTTTGAATGAGTCTGGGTACATTTTGGAATCCCACAAACCATTGTCTTAGGTCAAGACAGTTGATTTCTCAGCGCATTCTGGTCGAGCCTCTGGTCACTGCTAGACACCAAGCTCACCAAATCCATGGCCTTCCACCCCTAGACAGAGGGCCAAACTGAGGTCGTAAATCGAATAATCGTGCATATTCTGTGCATCTATAATTCTAAGCACCCTTGCACATGGGATGAGAATCTCCCCTATGTCCAACATAGCTACAACAGAGCCCTTCATAGCTCAACCAACCATAACCCCTTTCAGGTGGGGTTGGGATTCCAACCATTGGGTCCCATAGATTTTTCACTTCCCCTTGCGGTCACTTCGACTGACTCATCTTCTGATCCAAATGAGGCTGACAAAGCCACCTTGTTCATTGAGAGGATTTAGCACATCCACCAATAGGTTTAGGATATCCTACAAAAGTCCAATGACAAGTACAAGCAACACCATGATCAACATCGGGTGCCACATAAGTTTTAGGTGGGTGACAAAGTTTGGTTGCACTTGCATAAAGAACGCCTTATAGGACCCCATCGAAAGATTCACCCACTCTGTTATGGGTTGTACACCATCAGTAAGGCTGTGGGGGATAATTATTTTGAGCTCAACATTCCTTCTTTCCTTGGCCTGCACCCAATGTTCAACGTGGACCTCCTTCGGCCTTATTTCCCACCATTATTGGACTCGGACGTAGCAGAAAAGATGACACCAATAGAGCTCAACCCCTACTTCATACAATAGGCATCCAATGATCAGATTGTGGACACACAGATCAAGGGCACTCAAAAACAAAGGATCCAACTTTATCGGGTCGTCAAAGCAGGGCAGCTCCTGCACCAAGGCAAGTGGCTCACCTAGGGCCAAATTCAATAGAAATTTCCTCATCTGATGGGGGAACTCAATGAAATGGATATCATTGCTTCCTAAGGAGGGAGGATTGATCCAGGTGGATATCAATGGCAACCCACCTATTCTAGCTGGCTCAAAACAACTTTCTGGCAAATTTGGTAATTTACTATTTTTAGCAGTTTTTCAGGTCTTGAACTTCCTAAGCCGTTTTGAGGCCCTAAACGATGTTTCTTGGGGTATGTTGCGGTCTAAAAATTTCATCATATTCCTCAGATAGATATTTCCAGTGGGCTATCATACGCCTAAAACGGAGATCGTATGCAAAAGTTACGACCCCAGGAAGTTGATGTACTGACTTACCCAAACGGGGCCCACATGCCTTTTGTCGCTTCATCTCCTAGGGTTAGGTTTTTGGATGTTTAGGGTTTTTGAAACTCTTATTTATTGTAAAAATTCCTTGAGAGCCTCATTGCAATTGTCTTCTTGCGAATGAGTGCAACCGTCACATCTCTTCTCAGAGATAAGACGCCACCATTCTAGCAAGTTTGTTTTCTGCTGCATTTTACAATTTCAGGTTATTTCGTTATTGAATAAAAAACCAGTTTTACTGTATCTCTATTATTCTATGTTAAGAATCTGTTAATAATCTATAGTCATTTCATTCTGGTCATAGAATCCAGATCATGCACGATAAAAATATTCTTGAATTTATTGATGTTGGAATAATAGAGAACCCTACCTCTGCTAAAATCCTTCCACCTATTCATAACATGGTGCTAAAATCCTTCCAACTATTCATAAGGTTGGTGCTAGAGTGTAGAGTTCTAACCATGTTTTTTTTTTCTATTATGGGTGATATTTTCTCATTTCTTGTCCTGCAAATGTTAAAGTTTCGACAAAACAACTTCAGATTCTAGACTTGCACTTGGCCTCAACCCTATTGTATAACATGGTGCATAGTTCCATTAAGGTGGGGAAATTCGCAATGAGAATGTAATTTGATGGACAACTTAAACTTTAATTTTCAATCATGTTGGACTATCTATGCAAATTTCATTAGTCCAAAAAAAACTAATGCCAAATGGGGATTTTTTCTCAATCAATTACATCCTTAATAAGTCTGCATTATAAAACTAATAATTGTTTCTTTTAATCCTATTCATAAGGTTTTTGACATTACCATTGTAATTTTATCATGTGGGGATAAAAGAAACAATAATTATAAATGAACATGTCTCCTTTGCATCAATCATATCGATATTTATGTTTTCTGGTGAATGTAGTATAAATACATTTTTTTGCATCCCAAAAATATACAACATATGGATTACAATTACACAACCTACAATTACAAAGAATAAGTAACATAGTCTACATGATGAATCTACATGTAATTGTAGTCCAATGTATGGAAAAATAAATCTCTACACAATCCCATTTACTATCACAAAAGAATCTTTCCCATCTTCAAGATTATTCAAACAATTACTATGGAAAAAATCAAAATTTATGTTACATAATCGACAAATAGGAGGACTACCACCCTCGGAGCCTTTAAAAATGAATATATTGAAAATCCAAAAATGGATTGCAAAACCATCAAAAACACTATTTCATAAAATGAAAAAGAATAAGGTAGAAGGTAGCCATTTGTTCATAACAGAGGCCCCAATGTACAATGAAATCCAATACAATGTGTTTTCTTGTCATGAATGAAAGTACTTAATAAACTCAACCACTACAAAGCAGAAAAACCAATTGCAAGTTATAAAATTAGAGGCTCCATGGGAAGTTAAATGATGCAGGAGCATCGTAAGCAACCAACCAAGCGAGCATGAAGGCAGAAGACAGCTGGAGGAGCGCAATACACATTTTGCACATTTTGAAATGTTTTTGAAAAATTAATGAACAGATGTTAATGTAGTAATTAAGGGAAATGTACTTGCATGTTGTAAACAGATCTTGAGCGATTTGCTCTCATCTATCAATGTAAGAGGCATTTAAGCCCAGTTAATGAAAGTAGGTAGATTTGAATTCATAGATTAGACAGTTAGAGCGTAGGAGGGAGAACGGATATAGACACCCTCGCCTTTGTATCATAGTAGTTGTTGTTGTATCATTAGCATGGAGAAGAATAAGAGAGCTGTAGAGAAGAATCCATGTACAAGATCTTTGAATTAATATATGAAGCTTTGAATCAGATTTCATGGTGTTATGATGTTTTATGCTTATACATGGTGAATGGTATGCTTATGGTTGTTTTATTCTCTCTGTTATGCATTTGTTATGAGGCTATGCTATGTATGTATGATTTCATATTGAACGTTTGAAGTCTGAGAGAGAGAGAGAGAATGAGTTTCAATTGTTTCTCTTCCTGAGAGAAGTTCCTGGAAGGAGTGCAGTGAAACTTCCGTAAAGTGTGCGTTGACAAGGGTTCTGAGTTTTATCTTAGAAAACTCAGGAGGAATTCCATTGTTCTCATTCTAGCAGAAGTGCAGGTGAATCACAAAAGTCGTACAAGGTGTGGGTTGAAAGGTTGAAGGACTACTGTTGTAGAAAGTGCACAGAATCGAAATATCAAATACCTAGGAATATTCGAAATATTGCCACAAGGAGTGCGTGCAGGAGTCCTTTTAGAGACTCGAGTTTACAAGTTAAAGCTCAGGAGGATCAACAACTTTGAAGTGTTTAAAGGGAGACGAGGAAGTGAAATCATTGCACAAAAGGTTAAGTTTTGAGGAAAGAACATTGGCTCGTTTCACAGAGATTCTTGAGGAAGAAATTGAACGGTCAGAATTCTCCATGGAGAACTCTCGAAGTTGCGAGGACCGTAGGATCCAAAGGAGTTGCAGGGTGGATAAGGGCTGGACGAACCCATTACGTTGGTGTCAAGGATCAACGAGGACCGTTGATCGTGATTAGTTTGGGTCGTCGAATCATTTTGCGAACTCGGGGTTCGTGAGTTTGGAGGTAGAATACCAAACTCTTGGAGTCACGAAGTCACGAGTTGCAAGAAGTGGAGGAAGAGATCTAGAACATTGTATCCAAGCTGCGGGAGAACCATCAGATCTGAATCTTTGCGGGGTATTGCATATCATGAATTCAGAGGATAGGCCAAATCCTTTGGTTGTGTGAAGTCTTGAATAGCGAGAAGTAGGAACAACCATTGGATCAAAACCTCTTCGCTATATCGCGTATTGGGGTTTCAGAGATTGGGAGGAATCAGTTTCAATTGTAGAAGCTGTGAAGTGTCGAGGACCGAGATTTTGGGCAGACACGTGGCAAAACCATCAAGCGGGGACCATGTGGTTGACAGGTGGACACTCGTTGCCTAGGAAGGAGTCAACACCCTATTGACTTCTCGTGCTTCGGGTTCTCATAAGAAAGGAGCGCAAAGGCTCAAAAACTGAAGTCACGAAGTTGCAAGTTCCGAGAAGCGCTGAAGCAGTCAAACCTTCTCTGACTTTCGCGCCTTGGAGTTTTGTAAAAGAAGGGCCCGAAGGTTCAACCTTCCAACTTACGAACTCATGAGTTGCGAGTGAGACTAGTGCTTATCCCTAGCCTGTGGTTACATGTGGAGGGCACTAACAAGGAGGATCCATATCCTATCGCATGTTAGGTATCAGTGTTTGGTGAAGAAAAGTCGAGGGTCTTCAACCCACGAACACACGAGTTGCGAAAGGTTCTTGCACAAGGGCCAGGTTGTGGTCGTATGGAAGTGTAAGGCTCGCCCTTGGTGTTAGTTTCTCAAGGTGAGTTTTCACAAAAACCTATGGATCGGATTTGTTAAAGGTTTCATCAGGGAGCCAAAGAAGCCGCTTCGGCTTAAGGAGAATTTAGAACGATCCTGAGGGGATCTTGACCTAAGGGTTGGGGTCTACACCAGTCGTGGTATCAAAGCATAGAACAAGTCTTTTCTTTCTGTAGCAGGGAAAAAAAAAAAATTATAGCCATGTCGCTGAGAAGAAGAGACAGGCCAATGCCAATGCCTGACCCAGCAGTGGAAAGAGAAATGTGACAGTTACGTGCCAAGCTTGATGCCATGGAGACAACACAGAGGCACATAGTTGAAGCTGGGGATATCAGCAAAGATGAAAGTGAAAATGAAGCTGGACATGAAGGAGAAGAAGTTGCGGTCGAAGATGCTGAGGATGAACACCTATTCAGGGTTGTTGCAAGGATAGGTGCCAGAGAAAAAATGGGCATTCTTGTGTATGAGGGAAACTTGGATGTTGAAGAGCTTCTAGACTGGATTAGAGTTCTGGATAAATACTCAACTATGAGGATGTTGAGGAAGACAAGAAAGTCAAACATGTCGTTACTAGACTTAAAGGGCATGCACACTATGGTGGGATGAACTGCAGGCTGACAGATGTTGCAAAGGCAAGCAAAAAATTAAGAGCTAGGATAGAATGGTTGCAAAGATGAAAGCCAAAATCATACCCAAGGATTATCAAATCACTTTGTTTTGGAGGATGCAGAATTTGAGACAGAAGTTGATGTCAATGAAAGAATACACTAAAAAATTCTACAAGATAAACATCAGAGAAGGTCATCGGGAGAGCGATGATGAAAAAGTTGCCAGGTATATGAATGGTCTATGATATGACATTCAAGATGAGATGATCATGATGACCCTTCGGATTGTAGAAGATGCTTATCAGACGGATCTGAAAGCTCAAGAGAAGCTGAGCCGGAAGCAAGGTCAAAGAGGCCGAGGTAGAAGTCAAACTAGAGGCAAAGCAATTGCCAAGACAGAACTCAGAGACCTAAAGAAGAGGAGAAGAAACCTCAAACTCAACATGAGAGAGGAGGAAGCTCAAAGAGAGGGTAGTATGCTGATAGAAATACTTTTCCTCGAGCCAAAGGAAGAGGAAGAGGCAGAGGCGGTGAAGTAAAATTCTTTGTCTATGGAAAGATCGGACATAAATCCTATGAGTGTCCAGATAAGAAAAAAGATGGTGGTGAGACTCACATTGCCGAATCTCAAGGACTGAATGTTGAGGCAGAAGATGTTGAGGGCGAAATATCTTTGATGATGAGGAAAGTTCTCTTGAAGCCAGAGAACCCAGCCCAAAGCAACAGTCTGTTTCAGACTGCTTTCAAAACTAAAGACAGAGTATGCAAAGTCATAGTGGACAGCAGTAGCACAGACAATCTCGTATCTACAGAGATGGTAGAAAAGCTAGAGCTGGAGACTGTTGTACATCCAAGCCCATACAGAGTTTCATGGCTACAAAAAGGACATCAGGTAAATGTCACTAAATAGTGTTTAGTTGAATTTAAAATAGGGGGATATAAAGATGAAATATTATGTGATGTCATTCCCATGGATGTTTTTCATCTATTGTTGGGTA
>CBVK0100069567.1:0-14818 GCA_900067695.1 Picea abies
GCCATAAACATGGCATTTCCGGCATTTGAAGGGTAGCTGCTCATAGTCCATTTTCTGTAGGTGCATCCAACTTCTGACCTTTAATGTGATGGCCTCTGGTAGACCCACCTCCAGATCTACTTCTACACAGATCCTGGCACAGTCATATTGATCCTTTTTATTCGCTCGATCTATAAATTTTCCCAGGGCATTTCCAATGTGTTTCAGGGAGTCCCCATTCCAGCAGTGTACTGGGAGATTTGGGATTCTGACCCACACCGGGACTACTTTGGGCACATCTACTGTCGAATCGAAGTCCGGGTTCCATTTGTTCAAGTACAAACCCTAAGGGCCCATGAAGTAGGGGCCATTTTGGAAGATCAGGTCTTTTTTGTCCTTTGATGTGAATTCGAAGAGGAAGTATCCTCTCCCTAGAAAGTAAGAAGTGATGCTTTCTTTGATCAACGACGCCCAGTGTCTGTTGACCCAACTTTCGGTGGATTTTGGGGACGGCCATAGACCTGTGAACTGGCCAATGAGAGCCCGATTGACCAATGACAAAGAAACCTGGATCGGGGTTTCTGGAGGGAGGGAGATGTGCAATACCTTCGTAACGTTCTCCCTTTATATAACTTTTTACAACACCCTTTATCTTTATCTATATATTTTAATTGGAGTCTTCAATTGATTTTCCCCACATATTAGTCATCCATGATATCCCACATCTTCGTTAGTGGACTAATTTCCTTGAAAACATCTTTAATACACTATCCACCATCACCAAAAAAAACCCAATATGAATCCACGATGAAAAATTAGCACAAAATATTAGTACACATAGGTGCATACAAGGATAATTAAAGGATAAATTTAATACAATATTACATACAAGGTTTTTTAAAACTTCATTGTTGTTGGAATCGGGTGAGGAAAAAAATCCATAAACAGTATAGTTTCAGGGGGTTTTAGGATTTTTCAAGCCACCCTCAAAACCCTTAGACGTGGATGAACTAAGTTCTTATTAATAATAGATGGAGGAACCAATTCTTAAAAAAAAAACTACACACATACACAAAGATTTATTAATAGTAGATGGAGGAACCAATTCTTTGAAAAAAACCACAACATACACAGATATTTAATGGATTTTGCAGCATACTCATGATTTTTTTAAAATTAAGCAGCATTCAATTTTTACCCAAACTTTTCTAAGGTAGGTGTCTATTTTGCAACAATGCTCATTGAAGTTGATGTTTATTTTCTTTATTTTTGTTTGGGGAGATAAGGAGGCCCGTGATATTCTTCATACTAAATACCTACAATTGATGAGGAAAGGAATGAATGAATTTTCAAAGAATGATTCTTAGTGTTATACCTTGCAATAGGTCCTAGCATTTTAACGTTCCTAAAAAGTTGCAACATTTATTGGATCTATATTTCTTTATCGGCATGAAATATGGACAACGAGCGAAAGAAAAACATAATTTCCTTATGCAATATCCCACAACAGGTCCTAGCATTTTAACATTCCTAAAAAGATGCAACGTTTATTGGATCTATCTTTCTTTCTTGACATGAAATCTGGATAGTGAGTGAAAGAAAAGGAAAATGTTTTCTTATGCAATCTCGATAGCAAGTGAAATAAAAGTGGAATTTCTTATGAAATCTCGACAACTAGTGAAAAAAAGGTGGAATGTGGATGAAATCTTGACAGCTGGTGAAAGAAAAGGGGAATGCGGATAAAATCTCAACAACTAGTGAAAAAAGAAGTGGAATGTGGATGAAATGGTTATTTGGAGATAATATTGAGTAGCTTGCAGTTAGTAGATTGTCTTTTCATCTTGTTCATGGTAAATTGGCATGGATCCAAGTCAACTCTTAACTCACTGCATGACTATTAAGGTTAACCATTATAAAAAAACATAACCCACGATGAAAACATACTTATGTTTCTTCAACTACTACTTATTAATATGAACTAAGTTTCATCAACCATTACTTATTAATGTGAACTACAATACTTCCATTTCATCGACCATTAGGTATTAATATGAAATACCTTTCATCAATTATTACTTATTAATGTGAACTACAATTAGGATTCAAGTTGATGAATGAGAATTCAAAAAGTTAATCATGCTAACACGAAAGTCCAAAATTATCATCACATCAATGGGCCATCCTAACAATCACAAATGTTAAAATGTGTCTACATCCTGCAAGATTTTCACATTCACGTTCACATGGCCCATCATATTCCAAAATACATTGATGATGACCTATTTGTTGGCTCCATAACTTTCCATGCCAGAAAATTAAATGTTGTGTAGATCATGTATACGTCATTGTTGTATATGAAGCAATTCAGATCAGATAGTGTACAAGCAATTTCAAGTAACATGATTATTGCGTACTGTATGTTTGTGATGGTTCTTCTTAAGTTTCAAATCTTAGAATATATGTTTGTGATGGTTCTTCTTAAATTTATACTCTTCTTCCAATACATAGTCAAAGCTATTACATATGTTTTTTCACTCTAAGAGACATTGAAATCAAGGTGTTTCTATATTCTTGGCAGGGACTTGTTGCTCAACAACCCTGCTTGTTTTTCTAAGAGACATTATTGCCATTACATTATGCTTGATTTTAGGTTTCCTATAAAGGTATGAATAAAAAAATGAATGTTGGTTATATTAGTATATTATTTAGTAATAATATTTCTAGTTTTATTTATTGTATCATTTGGTATCATATTAGCACACTCTAGGATTCCACAATGATACAAAGCACATTTGTTCTAGTAATAAAACCCAAAGAAGAAAATAATTTTTTCGCTTTATTCATTTGGCTAAAGGTATTATAGATTTTATAATGGGTTCATAGCTAACTACATATTTAATTGCAAGTAGCCCAAGAATTTAAACAAATATTAAACTATAAGCATATATCTCGAAGGATGAAAAAAATTCTAAAAAAAACAAGTACATGTAGCTCGAAGGTTGAAAGTATGAAACTAAATATCAATGGATGAAAATAAAAATATGGGGATAGGCATTATTGGTGATCCAACCTTGTTAGTGGGTGCACCCTCATGTTCCATTTAAGTTTCACATGGTTTAGATGAAAATAACTCTTTCTTTTCTCCTAAATTATGAAATACTCCATGAAGTTGAAAATGACTATAATAAATTGCATGTCATGTTGGGTGTTGAATTGCATATAGGTTTGGATCTATCCAAATTAAAAAAAAAGGTGAAAACCAAGAATGAATACCTATATTATAACAAGTAAATTATCCATGTTTTGAGAAGAATCCATTGAATTATATAGGAAGCAAATATGTGTAGAAAAAAAAGACACATTGACTATTAGTGCCAACATAATAGATTAAGAATGTAGAAGACATCCATGTGTATAGAAGCCACCTCACTATGCTTGTTGATTCCTAATGCACAACAAGAAAACATGGGAGTATTTGTGGTGAATAAGTGGGATGATGATAAAGAAGAGGCTCTAAGAAAATAGATGGTAGTAATATAAATTGAAGTGTGGAATAAGTTGTTGGAAGTGAGGAGATGTAACATTTTTCTCTTGGATTATGAAACTTACTAGGGAGAGGAAACATGATAGATGAAACATTCCTCTTTGTTGAGGAATTAATTTCACATTGGCTACTACTTATGTATGTCAATGTTGGAATAAGGTGGAACCCTATCTCCAAAGGATATTCTAGGACATAACTATTGTATATGTGGATAAAGGGATTACCCCATGTGAAAATGTTGAACCTAGAAATCAAATGAAAATATGAAGTGTTCCTTGTGGGAAAGAAAGAATCCTCCTCATCATGATAAGTTATAGTGGGAAATAAAAAATCTTGCATTCCTAGAAGTATAGCTCATGCCTCCCATAGAGTGTTGTGGATACTTGTAGGCATAGTTTTATTGTCTACTTGTGTGGAAATCATGTGAAATAGGAAATTTGTATCTTGTATTGGACTATGTAGAGTACACATATTGTGATGATAAGGGTTGATGATGGAATGACATTGTGTCATAGTGTTCACTCGAGTGTTAATGGTCAATGTTGGGGTAATAAAAAGAGAGGGTAAATGGTATTGGTTGTGTTGCATTGAGGAATCAAGGCCTGCCTTCAAATTATACAGTGGATGTATTATAGGATCCATATGAGGGACAAGAGCCACTTGAGTAGTAAGATAATGTCGACACACTATTGTTGCTATAAAAATAATAGTATTGTTATTTCCAATATGCCTAGACTATTGAAGACCTAGAAGAAGTAGTTTGTAAAGAGATAAAACATGTAGATAATTAGAAATAATGGTTGGAGTAACTAGTAACTACTATATGAAACATTGTATTAGCTAGGTGTGAGTACTTGTGAATCCCACAATCTAGTACAAGATACTTGTGTGATATATGATCTAGTATAGATATTGATAATTTCATTTTTGTATCTATTGAGAGCATCAGAGGAAAGAGGGTGTGAGGTAGACAGATGGAGATAGAGAAAAGGGAGAGCTTGGGTGTAGAGATAATCTATGATTCATGAAAATGTGCTCGGATAGAAGGATGGAGATGACACTAAATTAGTGGGAGGTCTTCGAAGAGGTATAGAGAAACTAAATATGGTGCGAGGATGTGAGGTAAAACTAAGAGACAAGGGAATTTTCTTAAGTATTTGACTTGTTATATTGTGGCAATGTAGGATAAAGGTAATGCAATAAATGTTAGCAGATATATTATTATGAAGGGCATTGTATAAGGAATTTGTATGCTATTGATATGGCATGCCTAGTAGTAAATTAGAATATTCAAGGGGAGAGATGAAACATTTAGTTATATCACCAAAAGGTCTGATGGAAAGGGAAACTACATAACATTAATTAATGAGTAGACAAGTCTGATCTTGTTGTACCGAATCCAGCTGATAAGGAGAGGAGTGTGAGATAGTGGGAAGCTATATATTCTTAACAATATCATAGGAAATAATGTTATTTTGTTTATCATTGTCAAGGATTATTGTAGTAATTTTATCTTTGATTTGAAAATTGTGAGTAAAAAGAAAATCTAAATATGATGTAGCATGTTCTTTGGACATTAGGAGTATGGATGGATTTTTTCCATAGGGTTAAGAAAAGGGACACTATGAGGTTGAGAAGTTAAACGGATGGAGTTACCTCGGAATACTCCCTTAGTGTATAGTGTTTTGGATGTGGCTTAATGTTGTAAAACTTTACAATATCTAACATTGTGGTATTGATTTTTATAATAGTGTCACCATCATGGATTGTGAGAAAAAGGTAGAAAACTACTAGGAATATTATAACTATGTGTGGGGTAGCCTCAAAGAGAAACACCCAACATTGAGATGAATGGATTAGTATTAGACTAACTAATCTAATTCCAAATGATATAAAATATATATAATCGAGCAATAAATCCCAAGAACAATAGGAAAATAAGAAGAAAATAGTAATAACTCAAAATAGATTCTCACTTTATTCACTTAGTTAAAGGCCTTCTTATGGATATTACAATGGTTCCATAACTTACTACTTAACTAACTCCCCGTAGTCCAATATTGAAATAAATACTAAACTATTGAAATTAAACTAGATGCATGTATCTCAAAAGTTGAAATAAATACTAAACAATGCACATTCACACAACTTGAGGGATGGAAGTATGTAGCTAACTATCAATGAATGCATGCAGTTGGAAATTTGGGAATATTCCCTCAAGGGAGGGTAATTTTTTGTGATGCACGCTTCTTGGTAAATGAACCCTTGTGTTTTGTATCACGTAGACTCTCGTATAGGATTTCACGTCAAATTTCAAATAGTTATCCACTCCTTGTAATATTCAACAACCAATCAAAGAAGGATCCACTCCCTCTTTTATAGGATTCCATACCCTCTTTCATGTAGAGATTTGAACCCTCATATCTTAAAAAAATTACGGGTGGTATTATTCCCATATCCCACATACCATGGAATTTTTCAATCCCTTCTTCTAGTATCCCATAACTTGCAACTCTACAATGCTCGATGTTGTAGCTCACAATAGTTGTGCCTCTAGTATTCCTTCTTCTAGTATCCCATAACTTAACCCATGCTTGTTCTTCGATTTTTGTGAGCTTACCCTGAATGGTTGTTCTTGAATTGCCCGAGTGCAAAAAACATTCCTTGGCATAGCACATATTGAATTAATTCTTTATCTTACCATTTTCAAGGAAAACTTTAGTATAGATGGAAAGGGCACTTGAATGCTTGGAATTGTATAGCTTGAAGAATGTTCTAAGTGAAGGGAAGAATTAATGACCTCCTTTACCTTATAGATGGCCTAATGTTTACTTATATACCTAGAAGTGGGGTCTAGGAGAAGATTTTCATATTGAACCTTTCCTTGTACTCATAATTCCTTAAAGGGTTTATAACTGATCACGTTGTTCTCTTATTATAGTATTTGTCATGTTCCATAGGTGATAATTGCATCCTTTAATTGATGTATGTAATTTGTAGTTGGGTGATTGTTGGAACGCTTCATAGGAGGAATTTGTGTCAATTAATTGTTATATGTTAATTCAGTTGGACTATTAATGAAATGCTTCATAGGTGGCTATGGAGCCTATTAAATTGATGTATGATGTAGTAGAATTTTATCGCGCTCCTTGAAAATAACGCTAATGTATGATTAATTAAGGGATTAGTTTACAATTATGCCATTAATACTGTTGATGTATGCTTGAATTAATAACTATTACCCTTGCACCATTAAATTTGTTGATGTATGATGGGTTTAATAACTATTACTATTGCATCATTAAATATTGATGATGTATAATTGATTTAGTACTAGATTACTATTGCGCCATTAAATATTGTTGATGTATGATTGATTTCTACACTGGAGTTATGAGGTCTCATTGATTAAGGGAATTAGACACCTCCTTGTTCTTCAAAACAATCGCCATCCCTAATACCTTAAGTGGTCAAAATCAATTGGATGAATACTGGGCTTGAGCATTGCTTATGTGTCCTAAAGGTCCTAACCATGCAAGGTAGGTTGGGCGGGTAGTTATTTAATACTCATTGACATGGTTGATCATTTATTGCATTTTCTTAGGTTGATTATGATGTGTAGAATTACAACGTTATATACATATGTTTATGTGTTGATCATGTGTCACTAGTTTTTATATTAATGTGTTGGCTTGTTTTGTTATTGATCACGATGATGTGTCACGTGTAATGCTATTGATTTGTGTTGTGATGATTTTATTTCCCTAATGCAGAAAAATATATATATATATATATATTCACATATTGTACATCCCTATTGTTTCCATAATGGAGGGGTTGTTACATATGGTATCAGAGCAGGGTCAAACCCACGACTTGGGACAATTACGTCTTCCACTGTATTAAACATTGGATTAATAACTTATCGCTAATTAAAATTGAAATTATCTATGTTGGTAATCCTTGATAGAGGACGCCATGGAGGTAGTCGACATGGTGCTAGGGGAAGAGGTGTGAAGCCTCTAGTAACATCCATGTTGGAGAGGTATAACCTCCAAGGAGAAGAGAAAGTCATTGGACAAGAGCAAATTGTTGTGGGGGATGTGGTTGGTCTAATGAGGTCCTTCCAGAGGATGTCAGAGGCCTTGATTAACCGACTAGATAGAAATGAGGCCAGGGCGCCTGTACCCAATGAAGGTTCACAACGCACTCCAACCAGTAGTGGTAGCATTCATAAATAACTAGAGAAGGTTAAGTTCCTAAGTTCATGGGTGCCACAGACGGCTCAGCACCAAGGCATGGTTGGAGAACTTAGTGATGTGTCTTTCACTTCATGACTACAACTCCAACATGAAGGTCTGCATGGTGTATTTCAGCTGAAGGAGAGTGCTCTTCTATGATGGAAGACACTCCTACCTCAACTAAACATGGTTGTTGAATACGTGCCATGGGAACTGTTCGAGGTGCAGTTCTGGGAGAAGTATATGTCAGAGGAATTCATTGAGTTTTTTCTCAATGATTTCAATGCCTTCTGATAGGGTGGTCATATGGTGCTCGAGTATGACGCTCAATTCATGGAAATCCTTAGGTATGCTCCACATCTGAACACTAAGAATCTCAAGGTCAAAAAGTATGTGTTCGACCTTAACTTCAACATTCGTTTGATGGTGAGGATCCTAATGCCTTAGATGTTGCATGATGCAGTCCAGAAGGCCCACTAAGGAACAGCTGACCAGCGGGGAACAGGGAAGGACTCCAGAAAGACTAACTAGACATATGACATTAGGCATGTAGTAGCATCAGATACCAGCTCAGGTGCACAACAACATTAGACACCAGCCAAACATACATCAGGGTATTGGGATATGTCGAGAGGATCCATGTTCAATACAACACGATGACTAGCTCCTCGATGGGGGACTCCTTACAGAGGACCACCGCATTATTTTAGGCATGTTCAACAGAACATACCAGGAGCTCAGACTGGTAGGCTGACAACTTCTACTTCGAGGACTAGGAGCATTAGACTGAAGACCAGATGTCGGACATGTGGAGAGCCACATTACCAAGGATATTTTCCGGTTGAAAAAGCCAGAGTGGTCGGATTAACAAAACACACTACAATTGGATATTTGGACAAGGCCCACATGATTTATGGAGCAATGAATAAACTCTAGGATGAGCACCATTCCACTATGCTTGAGACGTCAAGTACCATCACCAACCAAAATTTTATTATTTGATAGATCTCGATGCTAGAGAGAGCTTTATTTCTAGTGCAACACTGAAATAAATTAATCTAAAGGAAGTCAAACAGGATGAGTTTAGATACATAGAAATGGCTTTGGGTGCCAAACAGACGGTTGGAGGAAGGGTTACGAACTATCGCATTAACTTAGGGGATTTTGGAATGAAGTTTGACCTATATGTCACGATCTTAGGATCTTATGACGTCATGATCGATATGGACTGGTTGGAATCGCATGATGCAATAGTCAGCTCTAAGACAAAACGATTGAGTTGGATCGATGAGGAGGGACGAAGAAGAGTGATTGTAGGAAGAAACCAGGGAGTTTCCTTGAGGTTCATTTCTTCCCTACAACTACAGAAGAGCATGCACAAAGGATGAAAGATATTTGCAATCTTAGTGCTAAATGAAAAAAGGAAAGGCAGAAGGAATAGAAAATCTTATGGTAGTATGAGAGTTTTCCAACGTGTTCCCAGAAGATTTACCAGGCTTGCCACCCAAAAGAGAGTTGGAGTTTACCATCTTCTTGAAACCTGTAACTGAACCGATAGAAAGAATGCCTTATCAGATGTCAACAACTGAGCTACAAGAGTTGAAAATGCAATTGAAGGAGTTATTGGACCTAGGACTTATACGTCCAAGTGTGTCACCTTGGGGTGCGCCTATTATTTTCATAGGAAAGAAGGATGGGTCATGGAGACTCTGCATTGACTACTGTTAATTAAATAAGAAAACGATCAAGAACCAGTATCCTTTTCATGAATAGACAATCTGTTTGATCAAATGAAGGGCGTGAAAGTGTTTTCAAAGATTGAATTGAGATCAGTTTATCACTAGTTACGAATTAAGGAGGAATATATTCCTAATACCACATTCAAGACGAGGTTCAGACACTACGAGTTTACCTTTTTACCATTTGGACTGACAAACACCCTGGGGGGATTCATGAGCTTGATGAATGTGGTGTTTCGTGAATACTTGGACAAGTTTGTTCAATTTTTCATTGATGACATATTGATATATTCTCAGACAATGGAATAATATGTCAAACATTTTCTCTTGGTACTACAGTGTTTACGGGAAAACAAATTATACGAGAAACTGTCAAAATGTTATTTTTACCAATCAAGGATTCATTACTTAGAGAATGTTATATCTGACTAAGACATCATTTTGGATCCAGTGAAGGTAGAATCTATTATGTAATGTACTTCTCTGAAAAACATACTAGAAGTATGTAGCTTTATGGGTTTAGCAGGATATTACCGATGGTTCTTCGAAGGTTTTTCGAAGATAGCAAATACGATCACAAAATTGTAGAAGAAAAAAAGAATTTTGTATGGAACGAGAAATGCATAGAATCATTTCAAAATATCAAGGAGCTATTGGTGACAATGTTGATACTAAAATTCCCCCACATGGACAAGGAATTCTTGGTATGCATAGACGCATCCAAGGAAGGCTTAGGTGAAGTATTGATGCAAGACAGATGAGTGATCGCTTACACCTCAAGAAAATTAAGAAAGCATGAAGAGAACTACATAGTGCATGATTTGGAGTTATTTTCCATTGTGTATGCCTTGAGAGTGTGGAGACACTATCTGATTGGATGGAAAATCGTCATAAAAATGGATCATTGTGGATTGCAACACATATTTATGTTGCATGACTTGAATGTGCGACAAAGGCATTGGTCAGAACTGATTACTGAACATGATTTTGAGATTACTTACATAAAAGGAACGATGAACAGAGTGACAAATGTGTTGATTCAAAGACCACACATATTCTCGGTGATACCTCTTCAGACGAATCTTCGAGAAAATATTCTAACTATACAGTTCGACGATGACTGGTATAAAGAGTTTAAGGAAAATATCGGACAAGACACCATGATGGTACTAAAGTTGAAGGATATGCATTGGACAATGATGGATTGATGAGGTATAATAACTGGATTTATGTACCGCCTAACGACGAATTGAAATTTTTATCTTAAGTGAAGCTCATAGAGAAGTATAAATGGCTCATACAGGATTCATAAAGATGAGGGCATACCTTAAGCCATTATTCTTCTAGAAGGGATGAAGGCAGATATAGTTAACTACATGGCAAGATGTCTAGAATGCCAGCAAGTGAAGGCTAAACATAGACATCCGGTCGGATTACTATAGCCCCACGTTGTTCTGGAATCAAAATGGGAGGTCATTTCAATGGACTTTATTGTTGGATTGTTGCTGACGGAAAGGAGGCACAACTTAATTTTCATGGTAGTTGATACTCCGACAAAGAGTGCACATTTTATCCATATACATATGATGTACCAGGCACCAGACATAGCTATAGTTTTTATCAACAATATTGTGAGCTTACATGGTGCACCAAGGAGGATCATATCCAATCAAGAATCGATGATTATAGGATGATTTTGGACTACTTTTCAAGAGGTCTTAGGAACACAATTGAACTTTAGTACAACATATTACCCTGAGATAGACGGGAATAAAGAATGAATGAACCAAATTTTGGAATATATGTTGCATACAAACAAAAGCATTAGGAAGAGTTATTGCCACTGGTAGAATTTGCATACAATAACATCTATCAAAGTACCATTAAGATGGCACCATCTGAGTTTCTTTATGGGCGACCATGTCAAACACCTTTGAGTTGGGATCGACTTGAGGATAGGGACCTACCTGGTAGGACCAGAAGTGATCCAAGAAATGGAAGAAAAAATTCAAACGATAAGATAGGACCAGAAGTGATCCAAGAAATGGAAGAAAAAATTCAAACGATAAGAAAAAGGATAAAAAGAAGTTCAAGATTGGAAGAAGAGTTATGTTGATGTACATCGCATTGACCGCAATTATGAAGTTGGTGACCGAGTTTTCTTGCAGGTGAAACTGCACAATAGTCGATTAAGTTTGAAAATAGTGTTAAACTCTCTTCTAGGTTTGTGGGACCTTTAGAAGTTGTGGAAAGGAAGTGACCCATGGCCTATCGACTAGCCTGAACTGAATCTTTAGGCATATGCATGATGTTTTTCATGTATCTATTTTGAGACATTATGTTAGTGGAGATTTGAGAATTCTCCCTAGAGAGACTAGTGGTTGCATGGGATCTTATGTATAAGTCATATCTACAGAAATATAGTGTTTGTATATATATCATTGATACTTATTGGTGAGGCACATATTGTATTTATTGGCATATGGATAAGGCCTTTTGTGGTATATGGTTGATAGCTTGTATTGGTTGATGTATTGAGAGGTTGAATATCAGATTGGGTTTGAAGTCTAGATCATGTGAGGTATATTATACTTATTCATGATTACACACACTTATGGCACATGACTAGAGATATATATGTATGAGGATGCATGCACAGGGTATAGATTCAGTCTAGATATAGTGACATGTTACAGATCTATGTGAAAGAAGTTACAGAGGGTTGAAAGTTTTCAAGAGAAATGAATTCCTAATTTTCATAAGGCATATGCAGGTTGCATAGCAGTTTGGTCATGTACATGCATGGGCTGCATAACATATAGGGAACATACATACATGTGCTACAACACTATAGGTCATGTACTTGTTGTATTTTTGTTGATACATGTTCAGTTCAGGTATAGATTGATTACAGGGAAATTGTACAGGTTGGATACAGGCTAGTGGTACATTTTGATACAATTTTACAGTGGTATATCTCACATTCATAGTGTGACAATGATTTCATCATTCTACCTCTATGTCAGGGAGGTTGGATGGGGCAAGGATAGGTGGTTTTATCCACCTTCCGGTTGTAGCCAGAGAACATAGGGGGTTGTAGCCTCCTTCTAGTTGTAGCCAGAGAATATGGGAATTGGAGCTTCCCTCATGTTGTATCCTGAGAAACTATGGGGTTGGAGCCTCCTTCCTGTTGCAGATGGAAAACAAAGGAAGTTGGTGCTTCCAATGAATGTAATTCTTCAAGACATATAAGAAAAATAATTTTGTGGTTTTCTCCCGCATTGGGTTTTCACGTAAAACAATGGTGTACTAGTGTACTGTGTATGTGTATGATTGTATGTGTATGCTATCCACACTCCCTATATGTTTTATGACTAATACTAGTTTTCTACTATAGATATTAGGTCTAAAGGTTTGAAGATTTTGCATTTGGATTATCTCTAGAGTTAGTTCAATATTTTCAAAACTCCAACATATTTCAACAAAGGAAGGGATGGGAGATGCGAGATGGAATTAAGGGTTTACAAGGAGCCTGGTGATTTACTTTATTTATTTGTTTGCATTATTAGTTGTTAACATTTTAAAAATTACATTAGAAACATGGTTTGTTATTATTGTCTACATGTATGACATGTGTGTGTGCATCATGGACCATTGCATTCAACAACTACCGCATCATGGACCAATCCGCATCATGGACCATTGCATTCAACAACTACGACGTCAAACAATTGATCAGGTCAAGGTCCATTTGGACAATTATAGTCCACACTTGGCTACCCGGAACGATGCATATGATATGTGCCAATAGTTTCCATATTTATTTGATAGTTTATACATATAGATCTTGTTAGATTATTTAGTTACTGCATTTTTTGTACTATACAACTTCGGGATGAAGTTTAAAAAAAGAGGGGTGTATGTAATATCTCTCTCTTGTGAACACATGTTATCTATTTATCCTTTCAAGACACTTGCGTGCAAGTGATTTGGTTATAGTAAATGGTTATCTATTTTGCTTATGGATACTTATGATTATGTTGATGGATTATGATTTTATGTTATTTGTTATATGTGTATTGATAGATTCTATTGACGAGTTGCCTGAGTATGCAAGACACTTGATGGAGGGCATCAATAGACCTACTTGGACTCTGGATTGAGTCAGTGAGTGGATTGTATTGGTTTGAGTATTTCATTTATGCAGGATTGAGTCAGTGAGTGGATTGTATTGGTTTGAGTATTTCATTTATGCATATGTGACATATGATCATTTATAGTATGATTTTATATATGGATCATTGACAGTGTTTCGTTGATTAATGCAGGATGATGATTGCTTGCTAATCTGACTCACTTATAAGGAATAAAGGGGCTATGAACATTGACCAGATACAAAGGGAGAGGTGTGGCAGAGTCTCTATCACAACCTACTATAAGTCCCACTGTGGCTCGAATTGTTGGTTAACAATTATCTAGTTTACCAGGTCCACGATATCGTGAAGGAAAACTGAGACAATCACTCATGAAGATTTCTAAGGGCAATGCAACAATGCACGGTCCTTATTCCTTAGAATCCCTTAGTATCTCACAAGGTTTCTCGAATGGAGTGCTGACCCCAGGGGTTAGACAACTACCAAAACCAGTTAAAGGTGAGTGGCACCCTTGAAGCAAAGAGTGTGTCTTGAAGGGAACATCGGATAAATAAAACTTGACTCAATGAACCTATGTGGCATAGAAAACCTTGAGTGTATAACTAAACCTTGGATCTTTAGAAGTGCCAGATTAATTAATTAATTAACTAATTAGAGAATGAATTTCGTAATTGTAACCCCAAAGGAATTCTAAGCCTATTCAAAATTTAGCCTAAGTCTAAGTTTGGTGAAAATACTAAAACCAAATTATAAATTAAATAAAATAAGAAAGAGGAAAATCAATTTCAGAAAATAAAAAATATGAAAATAAACCTAAAGATTGATTTAATACACGTATGTGCAAGAGATTACCAAATTGGAATTTAAGGTAAGAATGGAATAAAGATAAAAGAATGTGTATGCATAGAAAGGTATCTAGAGTCTAGTTAACATTAGTCTAACCACGAGAATAATCATATTTTAACTCAACTCATATTTAGTAAGGCATCAATCATTAATTGAAAATAAGGGGAATAAAGAGACAATTAGGAGTGATTTAAGAAGCGCTTATATGAAGGTGAGGGAAATTGACTTTTATTAAAATAAATTGAGGAATATACTTGTGCAACTTGGGAAAGGGTGACAAGTGTACGGGGGGAATAATTCTAAATTATTTAATTA
>CBVK0100069568.1:0-14817 GCA_900067695.1 Picea abies
CTTCCGATCTCACTTGAGTTCAACTAACTCAGGTGTACTCATCCGGTAGGGTGTCCTAGACACCGGCACCACTCCTGGTGCAAGTTCTATCGAGAATTCTATGTCCCTTCTCGGAGGTAGACCCGGTACCTCTTCCGAAAATACATCTATGTATTCTCTCAGGATAGGATGATCGTCAGGGATTGGTTTGTCACCTTCGATTGTTTTCAACACCTGTATTGCATATAGGGGTCATCCCTTTCAGCAATACTTTCTCATTTGCAGGGCTGATATTTGTCTCACCGAGACAGGTTTTTAGATCCCTTGAAGGGTTATCTTTTCCCCTTCTTTACTTACACATTCTAAGGTTTTATGGTAACAGTCCAATCTGGATTTATGGGAAGCTAGCCAGTCCATACCAATCAATAGATCATATGATCCCAGGGGTAATAAGTTAAGGGTTTTTTGGGTGGGGAATCTACCCAACATCAATTGGCACGCTGGTATAACCTTTGTTACCCTTCTTCTGGTGCCAACGGCTAACTATACCAACCATGGCTTGGTATGTTTTTGTGGCTATAGTTTATACTTATCAATAGCTTTAGGGGATATATAACTCAAATTTGAACCAAGGTCAATTAAAACAAACACTAAATGGTTGGAAATCATACCTTCTATTTCCACTACTGAAGCTTGGTGGTCAGCTTGGTTGTTATCCAAGGCTGCATAAATTTGTGGAACACTCCTGGCCACATCATTTATGGTGGTAGTTTCCTGGATGTTATAAATCCTTCGACTATTCTGTTGTCAGTGTTGACAGTCTCTCAATAGATGTTCTTCCCCGCAACCCCATCATTTCAAAGGTTCTCTCTTTGGGTTATCAGTCTTCACTGATATAGGTCTAGAAGTTTTATTTTTGCTCAAGGAGGGAAAATTATGTTGGTGCATACTCTGGGTTGGAAAGCTCATTCTTGGGTTCTTCTTATAGTTCTTAAATCCTGTGGATTTAATCCCCTTTTTCTGAAATCTTGAACTATTCTTCTGCTTCCATCCTTCATGAGGTTTTGCTCGATGCCCAAACTGTTCATGACAATAGGTTGCCTTTCGAATAGTGCCTTCTAGAGTCTTTGGCTCATCAAATTCAATTTTGTTTCGATAGTCCTTAGGTAGTCCATTGATGAAGCGTTGCACCTTTGCCTTTTCCACTTTTATATAGGGTACATACCTCAACAAATTGAGGAATTTGTTGACATATTCTTCTATAATGAGTTGTCCCAATTTGAGTTCATAAAACTCTTTAGTCTTTTCGTCGAAATATTTTTCCGACAGATACTTCTTTCGGAAGTATTTCTCAAACCATTCCCAAGACAGGTCCTCTTCACTAACCCCTTTCACATTCTTGAGGTCTTCCCACCAAATGGAAGCCTTTCCATTCAAGTTGAAGGTGGCCACTCGGGCCTTCATATTTTATGAAAAGTCATGGACTCTGAAATACTTCTTTAGTCCAAGCAACCAGGCCTCTGCTTCCTCTCCCTTCTTTATTTCACCATCGAAGTATGGTGGTTTGGATTTTCTAAATTCTTCGAACTTACAACCTTTGGAAGGATTTTTCTTCTTCTGTTTCTTCGAGAATAGGAACTGGTTCTGCTACTAGAAGAGCCCTCTGAATCACCAGCTTCTTGCTCAGGGGAATCATTCGACTCTTGTCCTTTACCTTTGGGGTGGACCTTTTTCAAGGTGCTCCTCTCAGTGTAGCCACTGATATGACCATGTTTCTAAGTTTCAGGTTCATGCTGCATTTGTCTTTGTAGATCAGATAAACTCTACGGTAAAACTGCGTTAATTTTTGTTTTCTTTTCTTGTTCTTTCATCATCCTTTCATTGTCGGCCTTACAGCTTTGTAATTTGACCATGAGGCTCCTCACAGTCTCGGCTAGACCTAGAGGGGTCCCTACTGCCCTCCTTTCATCAGACTCTTCGTCTCTATTGTGGGAGCCTTCCCCCATTTCATGGTGAGTCACCATACTTATGCGTTGATAGTTTCCCGCGGTTGATCTTCTTCTTGTGTGCAAAAAGGGAAAAATGTTGGTTGTTAGTCAATATTTATATTTATTTATAACCAGTACATAATTCATATTTTCACATGTACACACACAACAAGGGTTTTTCATTCTTAACTTCATCTTTTGATTAGAAAGGTTAAGACAGGGGGTTACTCTTTTTAGGGGTGTTCCGAACGGAGCTTCTGCGCAACTCGTTCATGAGCCCAAGCAAGCCAAGTGTTGTAACCATGCTCTGATACCAATTTGTCACACACCACTCCTGGCATAATAAATTTTACACCTTTTCTCGAGGGACAGAATCCTCGAAATCCTATAGGCTTAGCATAGGATAGCTCTTCCCTTTTTCCACCTTCATGCGATCGTTGATCATGATCATAGGCCAAAAAACTAGGTGCCTTTTCACATTTCACGACTCAACGATATAAGCAGGTCGAGTCTTTTGACTCTGCAAACCCCGAAACGTCCTAACGTCGAAAAAGGCTTCGATCGACAATTAGCTCCCTGGGCTATGCCTTGGACCGTATGACCACTTCTCATAAGACCACAGTCTTATTCCCTTCAGGACTTATCAGTATGAGAGTCTGAATTCTTGTCAACGGGACTCCCAAATTCCTGATTTCCAATTTCCCAAAATGGCCTTTGTCACATTAGCCCTCCTGGCTATGCCCTGATCTAGGTGACCACTCCTCATAAGACCTCCGTCCTCTTTCTTTCAAAATTTATGAATACAAGAGCCTGACCTCTTGTCAATGGGACTCCCGAATTCTGATTTGCGAAATCTTGATGGACTCTTCCTTTTGGGACTCTCCTGAAATCCAGGATTGCTGCCACGTGTCCTTCATGAATGGATGGTCTAGATTGTTTCAGGACTTCGCCAGGTGCAAAGTTAAAATGCTCACCTTCCTCTTTTGTTTCCCGATGTTTGAATCCCCTAAATGGGTGATCTCGCGATGCATGTCCTCCCTTAATCGGACGATCCAGATCTATTTTGGGACTTCCACCATGGAGTGCCCCAATCTCTTGTCCTCAAGGCCTCCAAAATCCCAAAGTTTGAATCCATGAAATGGGTGATCTCGTGACACATGGCCTCCCTTATTTGGATGGTCTAGATCTATTTCGAGACTTCCACCATGGAGTGTCCCGATCTCTTGTCAATGAGACCTCCAAAATTCCCGAAGTCTGCGATCCCGAGATGGTTGATCTCACGACACATGGCCTCCCTTAATCGGACGGTCCAGATCTATTTCAGGACTTTCATTGTGAAGTTTCTCGACCTCTCGTCATCAGGACTTCTGAAATCCCGAAGTCCAAAACCCTGATACCAACTCCTCTTTCAGGACTTTTGCCTCTGTTCACGAGGGCTTAACCCTCATGCATGTTCTGACAGATCCAACCGCTGTTGGGTTTTCTAACTAATATATGATAGTTCATATCTATCCCACACTATGCACTCTCCCGCTGCTCCCTGAACATGGAAAAACCAACATTCCAAATACTCCCACGGACCTTGGGGATCTACGGTCCTGATTTCTTCGCTACTCACAAAGATAAAGGAAAAGGATTAAGGCATTTAACACCCTCGTTTCTTCCTCCAATCTAATGGTCGTGAATGACCACGGATCTTCCGACAGGATATCGTCTGTCAATCGATACTTATCCCTACGCTGCCATTTCAGGATTTCAAGAGGATCATTCTTCCTCGTACAGGGTTACTAAGACTTTTTCCTTCAAATCCTTTTCTAGGTTCTTGGTAAGATTTCCAAGAAGGGTATCTCTGTGGAGAGATCTGTTCCGGGTATTCCTGGGGACGAGTAAGGGCTTAGATTTCCCAAAAGAAGACTTGAAGTCCAAATTAATTCAATATGCTTATATATATGTACAAATCTATCTATAAACATAATCCATATGTGGTCCTTCCAATAAAAGCATGCAACCACCATTTCTGATAAAAACACCACACAGACAGTCTTATCCTCAAACCATTCATAAACTGCACAAACTATGAGCATACATGTCAGCATATAAATTTCAAGATGCAAGATGTAAAGCACTTATCAGAAATAACACCATATGTGATTGCAACTGTTGAGAGGGGTGCTCGTTTCCACCCAACCCTAGGCTCAGTGACTCCCAATGGATATACCACTAGCCACCCCCCGAGCTGAGACCATGATGCTGCAAGACTGAGTCTCAATTGACCAGTGACCAAGAACGAAGGTTACTCTCCTTCTTCTTCGCTATCACTCACTCTATATTTTTCCAGAGTTCTCCTTCTTCTTTCCCTTGCGTCCCCCTTGATCGCCCACTCTTCCTGCCTTTTCTCCTTTTGTCGAGATTCTGTGTGGCATGATTTTCCTCACGGTTGTTAGGTCTAAGGACTCTATGGATGGGCAGTTCACCCCCATCCCTCATTACTCATGAGGATCCATTTACCTACCAACCTGGTGAGTCATTTAATTCGGACCCAGCGAGCCACTCTTGGTTCTCTAGGCCAGTGAAGTCAAAATACGGTATTGGTTTCGGTGGAAGTTAACGCCACCTTTCCAGGTGCCTTCCACCACCATTATTCAGCCATCGTGGTCTCTTTTTCAACACATCCCCCCTCTCAATAGTCCTGCAATATATATATTCATAATATTATTCACATCCATCGACCTTTTTCACAAGGTCCATTCACCTCACACATTCACATTTCTGAGTTTGCCACAACACTTATCCAGTATAGTTATTTTTACAGACTGGGGGAAACATGGTGTTACACATAAGTACTTGACAAAGAGAACAGGGAAGAAGCTTAATATAGTCCCCCATCCATGGACTAAGGATATCGCGAGGTCCATCATCCTCAATGTGATGAAGATACCCCACTTTGGAAGACATCAGAAGGTTAACGCGTGTGTTAAACTCCTCCTATCATGCTACCATGGAGGTTATCTATGGTTAGACAGGCGTGTGACTATGGATCCAACATTGATCCACATGATCATTGGATTGAGTATGCAGGAACTGGACCCTCATAAATTCTACCCAAGGTTGTATATCGTGCCCTAGTGCAACGAACAAATGACACCTATGATGATGTGGAAAAGGGGAAGTGGGGATACAAGGTAGCCTCCATCCAATATGGGGCAATGTGCTTAGCTTGCCAGTTGTTCATTGGTAACCTTTTCAGGAAGAATAGACCAATGCAAGTCACAGGGCTTGTCATCAACCTCAGAGGAAAATGCATTGAAGGGATGCAGATGAACTGGTTGAGCTACCTCGTCAACCAGTTGGATCAATATTTTCGTGAACCACAGGACCAAGGCTATGAGTTTCACTTCAACTGGTTTTTTATTCTCATTGCCTTTGTCACTTGGAAGATGTTGGAGGGAGCGACCTTCCCTGAAGTCGAGTTATCTGAACCATTGGCCACGAGGTTCACTACCCTCTAGTATTCAAGCGACATGGAGAAGCAATGGCACTCCAATGATGTGTTCCACAACTATTACTTGTAGTTGAAGAGGGCCATTGAATCCTTCCCTTGCATGACGTCGAATAAAATCCATAGGTTCAGTCCACTTGCAAAGTTCCACATAGAAAGGAACTTCATTTACATCACTGTGCATGAATACAAACACAAGGAAGAGATCCATTCCTATTACAAAATCATCGTGGAAGAAATGGAGGAAATAACCAAGGAATGGCCTACAAACTTCCTTGTACCAGTCAAACAGATAGAACTCTTTGACCCCAATCTCATCAAAAGTTTTGTTTTCACCCAAAAAGAGTATGATGGACCAAGTAGCAGCAAGAAGAAGAAGAAGTAACAAGTGCAAGAAATGACTAGTGCATTAGAGGAAACTATGCTTGATTCACGTGGAGGAGGAGGAGATGACAAAGTGAACCAAAAAGAGAAAAAGAAAGAAGATGACCAGGAAAAGGGAGAAGTGACACCACCTAAGGATCTCCTTACGGAGGCCGAGACATCCAATAAAAGAAAGGTTTCCCCAAAGAAACCTTCAACACAGAAGAATGCACGAGCCAATAAGCCCTAGTCACGGACTCTACTTACAGTGGATGATATTGATCTCATCATCCCCACTATAGCAGACACTTCAGAGAATATGTTTTAGCGCAACAAAGAAAAGCAGGAGACAATGTATGATAGGATTAAGGAAGAGATGAAAGGTGTACAACAAGCCCTCTATTTGAGCTGCATAGTGTCTACTGCACCATCATCATCAGAAGGTATAGAATTGGGAGATGAGCCTGCCCAACTATGCAGATTAGTAGATGCGACAGAGGCTCTCCTTTGTCATGTACAGGAAGAAAAATAATATGCCACAGAGGCCTTGAAGAAAGAAAAGGAGGAATCCCTAGAGCAACATCGGGTTGTGCAGCAAGAGAAAGATGACCTCCAGGTGAAGTTTACAGAGGAAAGAGAGCAGATATAGAAAGAAAAAGAATAGTTTCTCAAGGAGCATATGGGAGTTAAAGAAGCAGTCACTAGATAACTTCACTCTGTGTCGGGTCTGGCACATATGGAAGAAGAGATATTGGATATCCAAGTGGGGAATCTCGTTGAAGCTATTTAGTAGCTTCAAGCAAGAGTAGAAAAACTGGAACTACAAGTAGTGCCAAGCACTCCGCAGGAAGTGCAATATCAGAGGAAGAAACTTCCAAGAGTGCAGTCGAATTAATCAAGGCATTGGATTTAGAATGCAAGCAATTAAGTAATTGAAGTGCATGGACCTATGAGCACCTTGAAGAAGACCCGAAATTGAGGAGATTAGAGTCACAGATTCAGGAGGTGAAGCAACAAGCATCAACAGTATAAGCATAGTTGAAGCTACTATCAGTGGTAGAGAATATGAAAAGGTCACAGGGAGTGCATGTAGTTCAGCAACAAGTCAATTCCATCCAGAGTAGAGTCATGGAAGTGACCCAGAGACTCCAACTGGTGCAGGAAAAAGCCTCCACAATTTTTGAAGAGATCGAAGGACTAGGTGCACAGCTGGAACAAGTGGTCACAATGATGGAATAGCACTTGGAAGGACCTATCACCAATAAATTCATTCAAGATTTCATCGAGAAGGAGGCTCTGGCGAAGCAACAATTCAAAGCATCTTGAGCCAAAATCGAGGCCTTTGAAGTAGAACTACGCAGATCAGAGTGACTCAAGATGAGTCAGAGATGAGTGTTGGGATCTTGTTGGCCCTTGACCAAGTTTTGAAGAACCTTGGTCATGTTTAACCAATTTTAGGACTTTGACAGGCTGGTCGAAGACGAAGCGCCCGGGCGAAGCGAAGATTGAGGGATCTCGCCCCCTTTTGAGAGATTTTTGGGTTTTAGGGTGTATGTAATGGATATGGGATATTGTTCCATGGGTTTACCCATGTTTAGCCCCCTTTTGTAATGTATAAATGAGTAGTTTGGTGATGTAATAAATAGACCAAATAGGCCAATGGTTAAGTGCTAGAGTAACATATAAGTAAGCTTTGTGCATATTGTTTGTTGAGAACTTGTAGAGATAAGTGAAATTGATTATAAGAGTCCTTTGTGTTGTGCCAATCTCATTTGTTGGCACAGGGGAAGACCCAGGGCTTAATTCTTCAACAATGCACCAACAAAACCCTAACTATCGGCCCTTTCGCAACACCTACGAAGCAGATGAAGCCTCACTCGAGGTAGAGGTAGGGGGGTTGCATAACTCAAGTGTCTACAACCTATATGGGACATAGATATGGGATCACAATACTTGAAAGAGCACTTATCCAATAACATTCATTAGTCTTTAACCCATGTATTTACATCACAGGTTAAAACCCTAGTTACAGAACATTGCAGTATTACTCAAGATCTAAGCACATCTAAGCATTCAGCACATAGAACCAAAGAAGATATAGCATTCATTCAAATCATAAGCACTAAAAATTCATAGATATATCTATAATAATAGTGCACTAAGAAAATACAAGAACAATATAGCACAAAGCACATAACACAGGATATACGTGGTTCACCCTAGTGTGGGGCTACGTCCACCAACTCTTCTTCTTCTTTATTATCTTCTTCCAATATTCTTACATGCACAGAGCCACAAAACCAACTCCGCATAGGACAGGAGATCTACACACACCTCGCTATATCCTCCTTCCCTGAGCTTGGCACAACACATAGACTTCTTACAATCACTTGCACTTAGCTCCCCAAGTTTTCAACACACAGTATGCACAAAGCCTGCTTCTATCTTACTCTAGAACTTAGCCATCGACCTATTCAGTATCTTTCTTACATATCCTAGCTACTTATTTATACATTACAAAAGGGGCCTAAACATGGGTAAACCCATGGTCTGACATCCCATACCCATTACATCAACCCTAAAACCCAACACTCTCGCAAAAGGGGCTGAGATCCCTCGATCTTCGCTTTGCCTGGGCACTTCATCTTCTACCAGCCTATCAAAGTCCCAAAATTGGTCAAACATGACCGAGATTCTCCAAAAATTGGTCAAGGGCAAGAAAATGTGCATGTGAGGAGAAGAATAATCAACAAGTCTCATGGGAAAATTTTCTAGTAAGGAAGAAATGCCATGAAGACAAGAAAAACCTTTGAAGAAATCCCATAAAACAATTAAAGAAGATATTGAAGACAAAAGAAGAATTTGACCCCATAAGGAAATTAAGGATGATGCAAAGTGTATAAATAATAGGATTTCTCATTTCATTTTCACTTCATCTCAAAACTCTTCTCATCAAGTGTGCATTAGCCAGTTGTGGCTGCAGTTATCAGTTCTTTGTAGTTTGCTATTTTTTGGAGGGTTCACTATCTTTTGGTGGTTCATTATTTCTTGAGGGTTATTCCTCATCCTAGGGAGAAATTGTGTTAGGGTTTCTTCATTGAAATATGATGTACTTATTGGATTGAATTCTTCTTAAGAAAATTTATTGTGTTTTCTCCCAAGTTTGGGTTTCGCAGGATAAAATTTTGTTTCTATTGTGCATGGAGATCTTTCTAGATTATGTTGTTTCCTCTGGAAATTTATTTTGATTGAGATTTTTAGTGTGTAATTATTCTATGGTAACAGTGTCATTAAATTATGTTTGAAATCATAAGGAAATAATTATCAGATCTAAAAATAGAAAAATTCAACACACTTTAGCTTCAACATGGTAACATTCTAATAAACTAATGGAAATAAGGGCTTGGAAAAATTATGCATCACGGATGAAGGGAATCACACCCTATACAAAGGAACCCATAAATGAGACAATATGATCCCTTGTATGACAAGAAACCCATGCTCAAAATTATTACCCCTATCCACCTCATACTCTTCACATGACTTAGAGAGGATCCAAGCTAGGAAACTCACCTTAACTTGGGGAATGATTTACCCAATAGGTCACCATGACAACCCTCCCATACCTAAATTTGGAAAGTTACATAAGGTCTTTTAGACTTTCTTTATTTTGAAAAGGGGTATTTGATGCACATGTTTTGGATTACTTGACATGATACTGTGACTTGTGAGCCATTGGAGGGAGAATTTGCTTGTCTTTGTAAGGCCTTGGCAGGTGGAAGACACTTTGTGGAGGCACAAGGTCACTTGGGCCTTCACTTTGTTCTTGAATCCCACTAGATCGATGATGCACCATTTCTTATTGGACTCTTGAGATATAGATGTTTCCTTTGGAGGCACTTGAGCATCCCCTACAGGTGATTTGCTAGCCTTTCCAACCCTATAAAATTTCCTTTGGAGGCTTCACACTGCACTTCTGGTGTATGATGTCACATGTTGGAAGGTAGGGTTCGATGGTGTTGGTGGTTATTTTGATGATTTTTCATGATTTGGTTGAGGGAGGACCATACACATGGATACAAAGAATTTGGAGTCCCAATGACTTCCTTATCCAACTCAATGTCTTTCCATTTGAGCCAAAACACCATCATTTTGGGGCTATCTCTTTTATAAAACTAAATTTTTATTTTGTAAAGGGGAAATTAGAGGAGGTCATCCTCCCTAGTTGTGTTTTACACTAAGTAATGTGGACAAACAATTTTAGGAAGACCTCCTATAAATAGAGGCTTGCTCATTTCACTTTGATAGAATCATCTCAATGGAGAATTACATACTCGTGGCTGAAATTTGCTCCCTCTTTGGGAAAATTACATGTCTCTATCTCTTTTGAAAATTTTGGATGCCAGTTACTTGTCTTGTGGAAGGAAGTGGTGCGATATCTCTTGGATGCTTAGATCTTGCATGTATGTAGGAACATTCTTGGTAGATAAGGGTTTTACTTGCTATCTTTTGAAATTGGTAAGGAATTTTTGCATATTGTTAGTATTTCTTCTTGTTTCATGGATTTTCTTGTCTAAAACCTTGGAGGAGTATAAGCACACCCACCATCAACCGAGTCTATCTTTATTGTTAAGTGGATAAGCTAATGCAAAGGTTGCTAGGAGGAGTAAAAGGGATTACACCCTCCTAGATTTACCTTGATAGGTTTTTCTTGCTCTAAGAAGTAAAAGGGATTACACCCATAGAGAAGTTGCAAACCCTATCTCTTAAACAAGAGACTCCATAACCCAATTGATAAGGCACTTGTCTATTTTTGCATTGGAGAAATAAAATCATTGCATTGGAATACATGAAAAATAGAGATTTTGTGATTTTCTAAATTGGAAGTTGTTCTTCATGGTTTTAGCTTGCTTGAGCCACTAGGGAATCTAGTTTATCCTATTAATTCTTTTTTTGCAATAAAATTAATTCTATGGATATTAGGGATTCAACAAAACTCTCGTATTACTCACTAATGAGCCATTAAAATTTTCTTCAAGTTGTCATATTAATCTACTTGTCATTGGCTATCTTTTGGGTGAATCATTTGTTGATTTTAGAGGTTAGATTTTTCTATTGTAGCTAATGTTTGCTACATGATTTTTTTTTTTTATAATAATTTACTAATAACACCTAACAAACAATCCTAATTTTCATTAAAGTCTTGTGCTATTTAGTGGAAGTTAAACTAGGCATTGTTAGCTTAGTTTCTAATATCTTTTACTTGACTTTTGGAAACATACTTTGCATCCATTTAATACTTTACATTCCTGGTATATATATTTGTTCTTCTACAATATTGGGATAACAAGGTTTCTTTCTGGTTACCCCTTGATATAAGGTGTGTATATCTATCTTGTGTCTTGTTCTAGGAAGTTTTAACTTTTTCTTGCAGGTACACAACACTTTGGAAACCACCCTTCATCAACAAGACTCTTTTCCAATCCTTTTTCCACTTCCAAACTTGACCTATAGGGGCTTTATTGGTCATTCTACCCCTTTCCATATCGATCCCCCTAGGATCATTGGGATTCCCTCCCTGTGGTGACTTATCAACACTAAAGAGATGCCATTATCTATCTAAGGTGACAATGGGTAGATACTCCCATAGTTGTCTCACTCTTGTGTATTAGGTCAGGATTTTTCCAACCTAAAATCTGTGCAATAACAAAGATATTCCAGGAAACAATTTTGAGGATGAAATTGAGGAGTCTCCATGAAATGAAAAACAAGATTTCATCCAACAAGCTCATGTAGAAAATGTTGCCACAAGTTTGCAATGGTCACATCTTGATGATGAAAAGTCACACGAACACTGACAATAAGAAAAGTTGGTGGAAGGAATTAATCTTGAGAACAATAATGGGAAATATTTTAATTTCTGAAGAAAGAATGTTTTCAAGACATTTCCAATGACTAAATTATCTTGAATGTGGATGGGGATAAGAAAAAACATGAAAATATTTCCAAATGGGAAACTTCTCATCTAGCCAAATACTGGAGCACTCATGAGAAAGCGGGAGTTGATTTTATTGAATCATGGGTCCAAATCATTGTTGGCCAAGAAATGAAATCAAATTTTGGGAACTTTTGACTCAGTTTTACTTTAGTACACTTTGGGAATGATTTTTAATCCTTGATAGAAACCTTGATATGTTCCCCAATTCTGGAGTTCATTCCATAGATGAATTGGATGTTTTAATGGCTCCAATGGAAATTTACTTACACTTGAAAAGTGTCCCCTTCCTCCAAGTAGGTTAGGGTAGGAAGATCTTGTCTGTACATAGTTTGTTTCTTCCGTCAAAGTTTTGCATAATAAATAAGTTTCTAGATGGAGATAATGTTTGAAGATGACTCCATAGCCCAATGGAGAAGGCAATTGGACCATTAATCTAGATACTCAACAACCCACAGGAGGTTATTGTCCCATAGTTGGATCCAGATGTTGATGTGTTTTCATGCATCAAATAGAGACCAATTTTTTTTTTTTTGGTCAAATTTGGAAAGTTCCAAACTGTTGATTGTGAAGACCTAACATGTTTCTAATCAACTTTAACTCTCTAGTTCTTCATCATGAAAATATAACATAGATGGATTATTTTGGAAACAAAACAGAAGAAAACAAAAGAAAAGATACTAAAATAAGGCAAGTATTAATGCCAAGATTCTCACTAAATAACCTTATGTTTTATCTTTATTCAACACTTTATGGAATCTAAAATAGATCTCATATCCCAAAAGTATTCCATTTTTATCTCACATATTGTTGCCCCATACTTAACCATTTTTATTAGAATGCAGATGTGCAACACTCGACTATCCCACTTACCTTTTTCCATACTCGTATCTCATAGTCTCACATTCTACAAAATGAACTTCTTACCTTTTCATACTTAGCCATTTTTTGAAATGCCAATGCAGAATGACTAACTATCCCATTTATCTTTTTCCCATGTCTTCACTCCTGCATACCCATAGAACCACAATCCAATATTCACCATAATGCACTATACATTCCTATTTTTTCACATCATACTTAGTCATTTTTACCAATTTTCAACCCCTCACCTACCTCATTTACTTCTGTGTTGCCATAACTCCACAAACCCTACATTTAATTTTGTAATATTATTTCCTATGCTAAATTTCTTCCCCCTTTTTCATATACCTACCATATTGGGACATGTGGAAGTAACATGGATATATCCTTAGGTGATAGGTGGCAGTGAGGTGCACCTACCCTCATATGCCACATGGATGTGACATGTCATACATTCACATGTTGTCTGGCTAATGACTGGGTGACCAAAATATTACCAAGATACAAATTTTTCTAAGGCATGAAGAGATGCACTAAGACCTCCATAAGCTCATTTAATTCACATGAATGATATGGAAAGGATTTAAATTATAAACATTAAATTATCTACCACCACAATACATGTGGAATTAAATCACAGGCTAAGATTGATCCATGAACTAATTCGGGGCATGAATTTAATGATTTCTCAGACTTTGAGATTTCTGAGCATGAGATTTTTTGAGTTTGCTCATCATATTCTTTTCAGTTTTAAATGCAACATCATCTAGAGTTCTCTAAAGTGATCAACCCCATTTCACTCTTTTTCTTGTGAGAAAATATGTTTGTATATTCTACTTGCATGTGTTTCAGAGGGATGTTATAATGAATCTGATCATATATTTATTTTGGTAGTAAATCCATTCTTTATCTTTTTATTGTTAAGAAGGTGATTGGTCCATTTCCAAGAAAATGTCTCACTCAATGAGAATTTTGGTTATTAAAAACCATTTTATATAAAAAATGAAGAAATAAAGGATTGAATTTGATGTTTAGTATTCTCCCATTTGATAGTCCAGTCCAAGAACATCAACTTTATATTTCAAACAAATACAGGACTACTACCTCTTTAAAAATGAAAGGGGGTTTTATCCTCATGATGTTATCCTAAAGACAATGAAACATTCTTTGAGATCAACAATCTCCTATGAACATGTGACTATTAACACTTTGAAATTCCTCAAAGGAAGTGCATGTTTTTTAATGAAAGACTGTTTATTTTTATGTCATTCTAATGCTACAATTGAAATTATAAAATATGATTATTATAAGTTTTTATTGTAATTGTAATTTATTTATTTATTTAATGGTTAGTTATTTGTTGTAAAAGGTTGGGAGGGAAATGTTTTTTTTAATGAAGTGCGTACTTATTTTAATATTTTTAATTAAAGTTCAACTACTTTAGAAACTTTTTCTTTTCTTTTTTCACAAAAAATGGATAATTTTATATCATTAAAAAGGTGTGGTCAAAACCACTGAGTACATAATTAGTTTCAAAAACACCCCATAACTCCCCAAAAAACTATTGCATACTTGGTTCTATAGTGACTATATCTTTTCCCTTGCTAATTCTATAGAAACTTATCCTACTATTATTCTGTAAAGAGTATATCCAGTAGAAAATACCATTGATACATATACAAAAAATAAAACATGGAGATTACATAATGATTTTTTATCAACTACCAGGTTTTTACTTGATGGATGGAATTCCTTATTTTTACCATTCCTCTGCCATGGGCTCGTTGAGGTCTAGAAGTGGAAAAACAGATGTTGTTGGCTCAATCCTTGATCCCTGGATGGAGGTTCCTATTAGAGATGATTTTTCTTGGTTCCCTTCCAATTGTTCAATTTTGAATTTCATTTTGTCATTATGAATTCTCATCGCATACACTTCATCCTGTAGATGACTGATCAAATTTCGATGATGAGAAAGTTTTTCCAAAACAAAGGAGACAGTGGAGGTTAAATCTCCCACCCTCATCTATAATCGATGGCGATCTTATTCCTCAATCTTGTTAAGAACCAAATATCAATATGGCATAGAAAAACCTCAGGAAAAGTACTCAACGCCTTGAAAAAGAGATAAT
>CBVK0100069569.1:0-14817 GCA_900067695.1 Picea abies
TGTTTATGTTGACAGATTGAAATATGTTGAGAATTGTTGCCTCATCTCATTTGGTGCTGATAATGTAATATGAGTATTGCATATAGATCTAGTTCTCTTGTAGAGTTTTACTCTACTCAGTTGTTTATGAAAAACCCCCAGATTGAAGTCCATAATAAAAATAAAATTTGTACATACATCTTGTGTTCTTTGTGTTCCTTGTGGAGATGATTTGTTGATGATATGTTGTTGATATATATTCACATCTAACGTATTATAAATGACAGTAATGAGCAATGAGAAAATGTTGAATGTTAACTAAGGAGGTTTTGTGTAAGAGGGAAGTTTTGGGAAAAATATCCCCACACTCATTTACACCCCCACCCCCACCCCTCTAAGCATGGTAGGTGTGTCCAACACATGTACCCTGCATGCCTTTACGACGAAATGTACATAACCCTCATGCTAGGGAAACCCATAATTACAGTCTGGTCAATGAATTAACATAGTCTCTTACAGCCATGTCTGTATGGGAGGTCCTCCAAACCTGTCCATCCCAACAGAAATCCTTGCTTTCTGCCTTGGGGGCAGTTGACCCAGCTGATACTCGACTCATCACCTTTTATCTAGGTAGTGGAGAACCACATTTCCCTACCTTGGTATATTTTTTGATACTAGTTAAGATCTGGAACATCATATTTCATTGGTGCATCATCGATGAAGGTTCATCCACATGCATCATGTCCAAAGAAGTATGGCAGAAGCTTGGCTCACCTGATTTAGTACCATCTTCCATCACCCCGAGGGCTTATGACGATCAACCATCATCCCCTGAAGGGCTCTTCCAAAATTTCCCTGTAAAACTTGGGGGAAAAACCATCCTAATTGACATTGAAGTTATCAATGCCTCAATTGATTACAATATATTGTTTGGACGTAGATACATGTATGTGATGAAGGCAATAGACTCTTCTCTGTTTCATATGATGATGTTCCCCAATAATAGGAAAATTATCACCATTGACCGACTTACACATTACGATCCTAATCATTCCACCAATATCGATAACTTTCTCCCCCTTGTCCGCACTAGCTCGGATGATTTTTCACTCATCGACATGGGTCCTTGAATATTCAAGGACCCATCCTTATTGTGGGAATATCATTGAGAACCATCTCTCCTACACCCTTCTATTTCAGCACAAGTGTGGGTAGTTTCTTCCAATAGAACATATATTAGAGACAATACTCCTCTCACAGAGGCCCCTCCCCACATTGAAATTCCACCAGTCAAAGAAATACTACCTCAGGAATTCTCAAAGAACACCATTGAACCACTTGTCCTAGATTACCCCCCCTCATGGGGAAAATCCTGGTTTGGGAGACATTCCCTCAAGCCATTACCCAAATCCCCTTTTTATACCCCCCACCTAGAGTCCAAGAATTCCAGGTAGCTACTACTCTGATCCTTCCAAACATGGTTTTTTCCATCCCTGTCTAGTATCTTCATCCACTCGCCATGGTTCCTACACCATCTCTCCCTCCTCAGACATAAGGATTACCGATGCAGATCCCAGTATAGTCTCTTGCCACACCACCCCCACCCCTAAATAGTGGCAACACCACCATCACTGGGGTTAGACAAAGGAGGAACGATCCCATAGCTCTGCTCCCTCCCCAAGCTCAACCTCCTTGCACACTATGCAAAAGAGAAGGACACCCCACTAACAAATGTCCTACTCTTCCCAAGTTATGCAATATTATCTATCTCCCTAAATCAACCCCATTTCTTATTACTCCACCAAGTACATCCACTGCTACTACAGAGTCCTCAACCACACACAATAAAGGGTTACAAACCAAATTCACTTGTGCCATATGCTCAGAATATGGCCATTACACTCATCATTTCCCAGCTCTACCTAAATTCCACCAAACATTAGCCGCATTCCACCACACATCTCAGCTAGAGCCCTCTCAGTCACTCCCTATTGAGGCTCACGTTATTGATATTATTTATATCTCATCATCAGTCCCCGTGTGAACAAGGAACCATCCACAGTATCGTGACATTTCATTCATGTCCAACAAGCCATCACACCCTATACATGATATCTCTTCTACCTCCTAGCCACTTGAGAACAATAACACTTACCCATTGATAGTTCCCCTACCATCTCCCAGGATCCCCTTTATTCACACATTTTCCACTGCGATGAAGATATCTTGGAGGAACTCACTACCCCCGATTTCCCATGGAATGTGCTCCATCATCAAGAACTTTTTCTTTCACGAGAGGCCTTTAACCCTCCTACCCAAGTCTCCCTATGCGCAATCGAAACCAGGGATTTTATTCCTTCAGGGCATATTGATTGGTTCAACAACCCTATCCCTGCCCTCGATGCTTTTGAAGAAGGAAACATGGCCAACATATCCCCCACCGTCAAAATTGACATTTCCACTAAACCTGACATCATAGAAGAAATCACCATTGGTGCCCCATGCACCCCTAAAGAAATCAATGCTTATAATCTCTCTTTTAGGAATACCGGGACATTTTTTCCTAGTCATATATGGAGATTCCTAGCATCGATCCTTCTATAGTCGAACATCAAATCGACACCTGGCGGGATATCGCCCCCATTCATCAAAAGAATCGCCCCCTCCACCTATCCAAAGTTGTGGCTATCAAAGACAAAAATGACAAGTTACATGTTGTTGGGTTCATTTACCCCATTGCGTACACTTCATGAGTCTCCAACCTCATCCCTATTAACAAAAAATAGGGAACTATTCACGTCTGCATAAAATTTCACTACCTCAACCATGCTTGTCCCAAAGACAACTTCCCAACCCCTTTTATTGGCCAAATCATCGATAATTGTGCCAGCCATGAAGCATTGTCCTTTATGGATGGGTTCTTTGGCTATAATCGAATTCAAATCCACCCAGCAGATCAGTAAAAAAATGCTTTCACAACCCCTATGGTTACCTTTTCTTATCACGTCATGCCTTTTGGACTCAAAAATGTCGGTGCCACATTTCAATGGGCCATGACCTATGTTTTTCATGATCTTTATCGCATCATCCTTGCTTATTTGGACGACCTCACAACTCGATCCAAAAAACGAACCCAACATTTAGACCACTTACGCATCATTTTCCAACAATGTTGCCAATATAACATCCGCTTGAACCCCTCAAGTGTGTCTTTTGGGTCACTATCAGGTGCCTCCTTAGGTTCATTGTCTCCCAACGTGACATCATTATGGACCACTTCAAGGTCTAGGCTATCACAAAAATTACACCACCTAAGAATTTACTCTAACTACAGAGCTTGCAAGGAAAAGCCAACTTTTTACATCACTTTGTCCCAGACTACTCCACTCGTGCACATGGTTTTCTCCACCTACTATGACATGATATCCTATTTCGATGGGACAAACATGCTCAATTATATTTTGATGATTTAAAATCTGCCTTATCCAATGCCCCTTTGATTAGTCCCCTAGACTATGATCACAATTACATCCTCTACTTATGAGCCTCTATTGTTTTAGTCATAGGAGTCCTTGTCCAATTAGGGGATGATGGGCGTGAACATGTGATTTACTAAATTAATAAAAATATTTCAAAACCACCCCTGAAAGACAATCATGATGAAAAATTCATGTTAGCAGTTGTCCTTGCAGTCCAAAAATTGCGACATTATATTCTGCTTCGAACTACCAAGGTCGTAGCAGATTCCAACCCCATACAATACTTTCTTAGTCGATGACATGTTAATGGAAGATTTACTCGATGTATCATTGTCCTCCAGGAATATGATCTAGATTTATCTACTCCCAAAAGAAAGAAATCTCTCATCCTAGCCAAACTCATTACAGATTTTCCCTCGGATGCCAAAGCTTCCCCCATCAATGAGTATTTCCCCAATGAACATCTCTTATTCATCCCCTCCAATGACCCCTAGTACAATGACCTCCTTGTCTACCTTCATACACAGAAGTTTGGGTCTCATCTCTCTTGAGATGATCATCGACACATTCTCCATCAGGCCCACTGATACCTCATCATCGAAGACATTCTCTATTGACGTGGGGTCGACACCATTCTTCACTGATGTCTTACCATCGATGAAGCCGATAGAGTCTTGAATGATTGCCACAATGATGCTTGCAGGGGTCACCTCCCAAAAAATCATTTGGCCAGGGTACTTCTGGCCCACTTTGTTTCATGACTACATCCACACTATCAAGCATTGTGATAAATGCCAACTTTATGAAAACAAAGCATGAGATCCACCAACTCTTCTACACCTTGTCATCACCACCAACCCCTTCTGTAAATGGGGCATTGGCTTCATGACTTTGCATCCTCCATATAGTAATGGACATAAGTACATTGTCATGGAAGTAGATTACTTTAACAAATTGACCGAGGCCATTCCCACATTTAACAACAATGATGACACAACAACATATTTTTTCTTCAACCATGTCATTACCCAGTTCAGAGTCCCACTGCAATTAGTTTTTGACCATGGTAAACACTTTGAAAATGAGATCTTTGCAGAACTCTCATCAAAATTAGGCTTCGCCCATGAGTTTTCCTCCCCATACTACCCTCAGTCCAACAGACAGGTCAAGGCTGTCAACAAAGTCCTCAAAACCATGCTACAACATATCATCAACAAACATAAGACCAACTGGCATCGTATGTTATTTTTCGCTTTATGGGCTTATCAGAAGGTAGTCAAAATTGCCACTAGTTTTACACTGTTCCACCTCTTCCATGGGATCAAATCCACCCTCCCTATCGAGTGTGAAATCCAAACATTACACACTTCCATAGAGCTCTTACATGACATGGCTCCAATGGAGCAGTGCCTTCTGACCTTAGAGTCCCTTGATGAAGACCGTCGATCTTCATTACAACACAATGAGGCAGCTAAAAAATGGTCCAAAGCCACCTTCGACTGCCATGTCAACCTTCGCTCATTCAACAAAGGTGATCTCATGTTAGACTATGATATCTCCCATGACACTTTGGGCCATGGGAAATTTGAATTATTATGACATGGCCCTTTCATCATCCAACATTGCCTCACTAAAGGCGCCTATGTCTTGGCCTCTCTAGAAGGCTACCCTCTCAAAGAACCTGCCAACAGGTTGTACTTAAAGATTTTTTATGCCTAAGCATAGCCACCCTACCTTGGGTTTCTCTTTGTACACATTTATAGATATTTTTTAGTCTTCTTTACCGCCACCACTCCTCATGTCTGATCTATCACCCATGTTATTAATAGATGCATTATCCATCAACCTACCACATCGGTTACACTGAGGGTGTGAGCCTCTCGACCCATAATCTCGCTTCAGTCACTTGGGCCATCTTTACACCCTCACATATCCTACTCCATTCCAGTGGAATATGTTTGGGCTTTGCCACCAATAACCAAGCCGAGTATGATTTCGTCATTGGTCTCCTCACTGAGGCTAGTCACCGCCACATTCATCACCTTAGCATTCTATTAGATTCCTAGCTTGTCGTCCTGCTTCTCAACAATGTATATCATGTTCACGATCTATGCCTCTTTCACAAATACCTGCAAGATAGACTCATATCTCGCAACTTTGATTCCATCACATTTACACATATTCCAAGAAACCTCAATCAAGTAGAAGATCACATGGTTAATCTAGTATTAAATTGGCCTATATCACATTAAACAAAAACATATACATAGCATCATACATATGACAAAACACTTAGCAATAGAAATTATACATCATAAAAACACAAATCATAAAGACAGGAGTGAATCAAGATGATTTTAGGGGCTAAATTTCGCAAATGGGCTAATTTTCCATGGTTTTTCCCAAAACAATATTCACCAATTTCTAATTCGCCCAAATTCCATAGAATAAAATTTTTTTACCTCACAAATCGCCAAAATTTTATAAAAGGTATATAAAATCCTTAGAAATTTGAATATTTTTACAAAACTATCACCAAACATTTCACATTTTTCACATTAAGGACTAGTAATATTAGCCCACATTTCTACATTTTAATATAAATTTCCATCCTTAAAAGCATCCCTGGGAGTGATCAAAATATATCCATCATATATCTATCATTGAGGTCATCAAATGTTTTAAAAAAAATAGATATACAATTTCCTGTAGGCTCCTAAGTCTCATGACCCCTATGAGTACAAAAACCCAATGTCCAATACCCTATACAAAATTGGGCCCATAAATCCATATACATACAAAATCGACACTCAAGGTGCCCCCAAAGATATCCCCCCAAGTCCTTTGTCAGTCAAAGGTTCCCCACCAGTTGGGGGTCCTCTAGCTCCAGAAGGTAGTCGACCAGTCATCGCTACCCCCACCACTACTACTCTGCGAATCAATGTCTGCCACTATGTCGATACCCCGACACATTAGTTTAGGACCTCCTCATGCTATATGTGGGCCCATATGCCCTCAGGCACACCCTACAAGACTCGCTCGAACCGTCTGCGCAAATCCTCTAAAGTGGATGCAAAATCCCACTGTGGATCTCTAGCTGGTCCAACACCAACGCCATCTCATTGATGCCTCTGTCTAGCCCTTGGATCTGTAGGTTCCTGTCAAGATGACTCCCATCGAGATGGCTCCCCAAAAACCTTTTCCTCTCATCCCCAAGTTCCAACATATGAAAAAAAACACCAGATATAATGTCAACATCCATATACATGTTTGATAAATACTATCTATCAAAATCACAAAACATAAACAAATACAACATGTACCTCTCTGGTACCAGTCCTCCCTAGGAGGTAGCACCATGTTTGGATCCTATTGGTAGTCCATACCCACGTATGGATATCGCAAGATCACATGTGGCATCTGACGCCACACTTGTGCAACCTTGGCCATGAAATAATGGCCACCCTCCCCTCCTCCATGCTAGTCCAACACGTCTACCCTTCACATCAATCGCAGTTCTCGCTACCCCTGCTAGCTCCAATAAATCCTTGAGAACAATAGAGGCACCCTCTCCAAAAACCAGGCCACCAGAACTGACCCAAATGAAAATTCACCGGAGTTGGTTCATCAACACCCGTTTAGCTGGGACATAATTCTTGTGCGCATCATCACACCCCTTGCAAATAGGTCCCCATCTAAGACCTCCTCTACCACCCTCATCTAACCACCAATGATCTGTTGAGTACCTAAGGGTCCATATATCCTCACCACCATAGTCACGATGCACTCAGTCAATAAGTCATTGATGGCCTTGATACGAATGATCAAACCTGACATAGGGTTCGGCCCAGAATAGTGGCGAGTCGCCATGGTCTCCACCCGATCCTCCTCTGGCAGATGGGGATTGACGACTAGTTCACTCCCACAGAATGGGAGTCCCATCAACAAGTACACATCCTATGTAGTAAAGAATGTCAACTGCTCCCCCCTCATAACAAAACACTATAGATCAATGCTCCACATCCTAATGAGGAATTGTAGCAGGTACTCCTACGACCATATAAGGGGGCAGTCAAAGAACTTGATCAACCCATAGGCTACAAAGTGTCTATGCATGCTAGGATTCTCCCTCACAGGCTCATGTAACCGATCCTAGTCTCGCTCCCTCCAGTTGACCAACATCGTGCGCTAGAGTCTGTTGATCACCTCCATCCACCCAGAAACATCTAATCAGCCACATCATCCATAAAAAAAGCATAAATATCAAAAGATCACAACCCCTTAGACTGCACACAGTGCTCGTCTTTCCCCCAGACAGTTGCACGCATGTGCGCGTTTCATCTTAGTAGAACTATGCACTAATTCATAGTTGTCTCACAAACAGTTGCACATAGGTGTGCAATTGTCAGTTAGATAGGCACACATCCCATGCGCACCTGTCTGGCCAACCCTCATGCCCACATGTGAAATTGTCTCAAGGACAACTGCACATTATGCACAACATTCCTCAACATAGCCATGCACTCCTCTATGAGTGACTGTCAGGCTAAAACCCACACATAATGTGCAGGAAACTGGGTTATACCCACACACATATCCACAGGTATTCCCCCTTTTTTGATGCACTTGTGGGACCCTACCCTTAAAACCCCCTGTATGGCCCTCCATACAACCCCTAACTACAAACTACCAAATTCACAATGTACATGATGATAGGACCACTAACTTGTCCCTAGCCGCTCTCGGATCGGTAGCCTCATGCTCCCTTAATATCGAAATCTCCTCACATCTCTATTGTGAACTCAACAATAGTGATAGGTACAAATGAGGTGGAATTGTGGGTCCACCATCCATATATATCCCCTTTTTCCCAACTTCCAAACTTCTTTACAGGAGCCCAGAGCCTCCTTTTTCTGATCCATTCTCAGCCACGAGATCCTGATCCAGCCATCTACACATTCACATTCTCCAGGAGATCATCTGCACTTTTCCCTGGAGGACCATTCTCTTTCAAGGGACTTGATCATTCATTATAAAGTACAAACATTGATATTCAAGTCCAATAACTCTAAAATCCATCACTTCTAGCCATCAAGTTTCTTGAGTTGTCTACCAAAATTATTCTTCTAAAATGTGATATTTTCGAAGGTGTCAAAGAACTATTAGCATCACAAGTCTCGAAAACCTTAAGGATTTTAGCTAGACTACTATTATACAAGACATCTAGTTGTTAGTACAAGCCACTAAGCATATCCATATCTGAAGGAATACTAGCAACAAACTAACTACAAAACAACTGCATATTTTTAATCATTTTAAATGAAGCTCGTTTTAACATTGGAAAATTTATGTTTCCTATTTTAGAAAAACAAAATAACATGATGGAAATATATATTTTTTTAAATCAAAACTATCTAGTATCTATATATTCAAATAATATAAAAAACCACAAAAGGACTAAATTGTTACTACAAAGTATCTTTTAATATAATATAAAAATAAGACATTGGCATCCACATTATAAAGAAAAAAAGAGTTCAAAAGGATTGCTATAACACATATTGAACACAAATATAATTTAGAACATAATTTGTGTGAATGCATCAAAGAACCATTACAAACAAATGTTTCTAAAAGATTAAGGATTGCAACCCAATATATTATTATAGGAGGCATCTAATTTCCATAACATAATAAGACTACCTATATTTTGAATATTCAAAGGGAAAAGTTACTGAACAATAGCTTGATGTTCCTTCCCAAACAAAAAAACAAAACATAATTCTAAATATAAGAGGAACAATGAACAATCATGTGAAGGAACCTATCCATAAAATAAAAAATGCACATATTGACATGAAAATTTAGTAAATCTAACAATCCATACATTCAACCCCTCACTTCAGAGAGAAAAAATATTCTCTGCACAAAAGGAACAAACATGTACACACTAGAATGCCTAGAGAAAACTAGTTTCCATATTTGGCCACAGTAGGGGAAAATCAAAATCAATCCTCTTATTAGTCATCAAGGAAGGCTCCCAACAAAAAACAATTATTTTATAGTAGGTTAGAAGGAAATTAAAACTAGGGAATCCTAAGACAAATTCATATTTTGAAGGGTTTTTTCATTGTAAGCACCTAAATCATTTTTTTCTTTCCATGGTCTTGAACTCATCATAGGGGACATATAAGACGCATATGAGACCTAGAATAGTAGGATAGTGGTTCCAAGAGATACTTTGGATCCATACAATTATGACCCATGACTCTCTATGTTTATAACCAAGATGAACCATTTTGATTCTTCCAAATATAGGATATAGCATGAAAACAACAAATTTTGTGGACGATTGAGCTAGGAATCAGGGTATAAATAATAATCCCAATGACATTATGTATTTTTTTGGCATGGGCTATAGCTTGGAAATGGTTTTCACTATAAAATGGATGATTTGATTGATCTTGGGTCTAACAATATACATAGTATGAAATGGAATGAGGTGATTAAGGGGAACCTAAAAGTAGTAGGCTTGGGACAAGCCACACACTAAGACCAAAATTAAATCATTCAGGCCTAAGAAAAAATGACTTAAGCATAATGATTAAAATCATATACAAAAAGTAGGTTACAGTAATATTATTTAGAAGACACTTCCATTGTATTATAATGATTTCCATCGGTGAGATATGAACGTAATGAAAAACCCTCGAAGATGCCAAGTTGTCAAAAATAGAATAGTTGGAGAGCCTATGTACATTGAAGAATGAGAGAACATTTCTTATTGTGAATGAGATGAAAAAACATCTATAAATATCTATGGTTAAACCATTGATAACCATGCTCAACATTATGAACCTATGAAAACCTAAGGAAGCAATAATGAAATAGTCAAAATGATAGAATCATGTTGGGAATCCAAATGATCATACTTAATATTGAATCACAAGCCATAGTCTCAACGTTGTCCAATTATTGATTATAATATATTTGAAATGCAACAAAAGGTAGTGTTATCATTGAGTAAATTGCCTAGACTGAGGAGGCAACTCACAAAGGTAACCACATAACCAATTTAGAATTGAAACTAGCCTTTCAGTTCTAAGAGGGATCTCTCTTGTCACTTGGTCTCTAAATATGGATTTTTTTTAGGATCAGTGGCTAATTTTTTTTAATAAGTGAAGGGATTTTAAAGGTTTGATGGAAAGAAGGAAAGGAACCTGTTTGGGCAATGGAGTCAATTCTTTGAAAGAAAATGAAAACATTATCTAGTAGGTAGAACTATCAAGGAAACAAAGGATAGGTAGGCAATGATCTTTTAGGTTTTTAAATCGATGTTATAGAATGGAAGTAAGAGGAAAACATATAACAACATTCAGAGCACCATTAAGATGAATTATTATGAGTTACGAAAGAATATACAATGTTCAAATTGTTAGAATCTAAAGCACATTTTAAGATGAATTTTAGACCATTTAATATCCAATTAAAACATATGATTATCAGTAGATGAAAGATAAAAATACAAGAAGAAAATACATAGAGGAAAACAGACTTTAGATCATTACCACTAGAATATTTGGTATGAAAACGTTCTGGACATTTGCATTAGCATTTCATTCAAATTCAAAATATGTACAATGATCAACACAATTTGTCCTTTGTTCTTCTGCCAACCCTAAGCACCTTCAAAATGCTCCAATATATAGATAAACTACCTTACTAGTCTATAGAATTCAAACTCCCCTACTATCCTATGATTTTGGATATGATTACATAAAAAGAGAACAACTTGTAAACTACTTGCTAAAAATAGCAAATTCGTTTTGCTGGAAAATAGGGGTCAAAGATAACATCATATCTCTCAAATAATAATAGTTGTTACAAACATGGGAGATGGTTTTGGATATGAACCCGTGCTTGAGAAAAACCTCTTCCATAATTTGAAAATTATTCTCCATCTTCTCGAGATGTGTGCCCAAAGATGATGACTAAAACAAGAAAACATTAAATGCTTAAATCTGGAAAAAATGGGTTGTAAAGAATCATTCAAATATCCCAAGCTATGACACCTGTGTAAAACATGATAGAGGATTTTGTTATTGTGTCCATGCTTGAGAAAATTCTCTTTGGTTTTTTTCAAAAAATATCTCCAGTTGTTCAAAATACGATCTTCAATTTGACTGCAAAAACAATCATTTCTACAACTTGCATAGCGTTCCCTACAGACTTTGCATAGCGTGTTTGATTTCTTCAACAAAATTCATTTAGGTGGTGGCTAAAACATTTCTGTAGGGTAAACATGATTTTTGTATCATCCATCAATCATTATCCAATGTCCTTTAACCCTCTATGTACCTACAACACTGTCTTAGCGAACTGGTGTGATGTGTTGTGTAAAAGCATCCTTCAACATTTGTGTAGTGAGCTTTTCACATCGCAACTATTTTTTGCTTCAAAACTCATCCAAGTGGTGGCCGCAACATCTATGGAGAATAATAATGATTTATAATCTAACCACCAATTTAATTTCCCAATATTAATTATCCTTAAATATGTTTGCAACATTTGCATAGCACAAGGTCGCTACACAAACTTTGTACAATGCAGTTTTCAACAAAACTCAAAACTGGTGTTTTTACAATGGTTCCTCAAAAAACAAAAATGGTGTAGGAATGAACCAAAATATCAGCCACCTCTGCAAGTAGCTCTAACATCCTTCTATCTCATCATCAACTTGCATCCTTTTCTTGAGAGACTTATTTTCCTTTTTCAATGATAAATTTTGTCTTTTCAAGCTTCTTACCTGTGTAACATCCCGCTCTTGCAAGCATATGTTATCAAATTATTCTTTGAGGAAACTTGTGTGCAAGTGATCCGGTTATAGTACATGGTTATTTATTTCTCTTATGGATTTTTATGATGGTTTTGATGGTTTTTATTTAATATTATTTGATATATATGTATTGATAGATGTTATTGACGAGTTTTCCCTAAGTGTGCAGGACACTTGAGAGATTGTGGATGCCGATGGAATCAATGAACCTCCTTGGACTCCAGATTGATTCAGGGAGTGGATTGTATTGGTTTGATTATTTCATTTATGAATCTATGACATATGATTGAGTATAGTATGATTTTGTATATGGATCAGTGACAATTTTTTGTTAATGAATGTAGGCTGATGAATTCTTTCTAATCTAACTCACATAAGGAGTAAAGGGCCCATGCATATAGACCATATGTTGAGGGAGAGGTGTGGAAACATCCTTGTCACAGCCTACTAGCACTCCTGTCGTGGCTCGAATTATAGGTTAACGATTACCTATTTCAAGAGATCCAAGATGTCATAAGGTCAGACTGAGATAGTCGGTCACAAAGATTTCTAAGGGGTGCGCAATAAGGCAAAGTCCTTATTCCTTAGAATCCCTTAGTCTCTCACAAGGTCTCCTGAATGGAGTGTTGACTCCAAGGGTTGGAAAAATACCAAAACCAGTCAAAGGCAAGTGGCACCCTTGGAGCACAGGGTGCATCTTGAAGGGAACGTCATGTAAATAAGACTTTGGTCAATGAATCTAGGTGGCCTAGAAAACCTTGAAAGAGTAACTATAAACCTTGAAAATCTTTGGGCCTTGCCGGATTTAATTAATTAATTAAATATTGAATTTATTAATAAAGAATCCCAATAAAAGTCTATGCCTGTTCAAGAAGGGGAGGAAGAAATTAAGATTAAGTCTAAGTTTTTGTAAGAAGACTAAAACTAAATTATAAATTAAATTAAAAAGGAATGAAGTAAATCAAGTTAAGAATTAATAAAAGGTGAATTATATTGAAGGATTTGATATAAGGCACATGTGTGCAAGAAAATATTAAAAGAGAGTTTTAAAATAAGAAAGAAATAAAGATGAGAGAATAGGGTGCACATAAAAAGGAATCGAGAGTCTAGCTACCACTAGTCTAACTAGAAGAAGACTCCTATTTTAACTCAACTCAGATTTAGTAAGGCATCAGTCATTAAATGGGAATATGGGGAATAAAGAGACAACTAGGAGTGATTTAAGGAGAGCATTTTGGAATTGTGAGGGAAATTGACTTTTAATTAAAATAAAATATGGAATTTCAATACATTTATAGTTGTAATTGAAACTATAAATTGGGTGGATGTTTCTATAGTAGAAAATATGATGGAATGTACTAAGATTTTATTGTTTATTGGGCCTTGAATGCATTGCAATTGTGGAAAAATTATGATTTTCATCAACAAGATATTGGATGGTTTCATGAACACTAGAATAATAATTTGTTGTCTGTGGATATATATATATATATATATGTTGTCATGTTTACAGGCAGAGTGTGTTTTTCATTGATGGCAAGAACATCAATGATGATGGCATGTTTACTGGAAAGAACAACATCGACGATGGCATGTTTATAGGCAAGAACAACAACGACGATGGCATGATTATAGGCAGAGTGTGCAATGATGGAAAACAAGAAAGCAACAATGATAGCATCGATAATGATGAGACCATGAGAAATTTTTGTCTACAAGCTCAGGAGAGATAGCATTTTCAGAAATGAAGATGAGTCCCAAACTTATTAAGACTCGCAGAAGGATCAAAGATCGAGGTATTTGACATTTATAAATTCTTCCAAGTTGGGAGGAAGCATAATATTAAAAGGAGGAGCGACAGTGGCCGTTGGATTAAACACTGTGAAGAATTTGGACAGTTAGATCAGAGTCCAGATAGGAAGAACAAGTGAAAAGAGAGGAACAGATTATTGGAGATATGGCTATAACAGAAGACTGAAGCAGATGGTTAAGGTTGTCATTGATGGAAATCGATTGTTTATGGAGCACGCACAAGAGACGCTGGAACACAGAAGCTGAAACACAGATGTTGAAACACAAATGCTGGAACACAAGTGCTGGAACACAAATGCTGGTACACAGATGCTGAAACACAGTGCTAAAACAGAGCTGGAACATAGATGCTGGAACATAGTTGCTGAAACACAGACACAAATGCTGCAACACAGGAGATGACAAAGACGGTCAAGGAGTTCCATTGATGGCAATCGATTTTGGAGCAGTCAAGGATGTCAACACGCACAAGAGATGCTGGAACATAAAAGCTGAAACACAATCGCAGATGTTGGCACACAGATGCTGAAACACAAATGCTAGAGCACAGATGCTGAAACGCAGATGCTGGAACACAGCGTTGCATGATGTGGCATGCGTAGAAGAGGCAGAGTAAAGAGCCAGTTCAGAAAATCAGGGAAAATGCTGGCACGCGAAAAGAAGAAGAAAGAATAAACGAAAAGAGAAACTGCAGTTGGAGTTGAGAAAAGC
>CBVK0100069570.1:0-14817 GCA_900067695.1 Picea abies
TCCTTCTCTCTTCAGGAACTTAGGCCACTGTGACCCCTCTAAAGGCAATAGATAGGTTTACATCATTAACGATCATAGGGATGACGAAAATAATGTGTAACACTCCTTGAGGAAACAACTGAAGCTCTTGCTCACAGAGGATTCACACGCGAAGGAGATAGTAGAGAAAGAAGGAGAGAAAGATGAAATGCTTAAGCTACTCATGGATCAGAATGCACAGCTAAAGGAGATGGACGCTAAGATGGAGAGGCTAGTAAAAGAGAAAAAGAAATTGAAGCCAATGGAAGTCATTCCATTGAATTCCATTTCGATCTCGGGAGTGAGCACAACATCAATGACAAAAGTCCCATATGCAACTCCATTGACATCCCTGGAGAAGACAGTCCACCTGGCTAAGTCTACGGAAAAGATGAACCTGCAGGAAACAGAGATCAGTAGGCTAAAAAAGGAGATTGAGAACCTTCAGGAACTCAAATCTTCCTTTCAGACTAGCCTCTCCAAGGAAAAGCAGGTGATAGATCAGCTCAAACAGGAGTTACAGAAGCTCCAAAAACAAACAGTGGAAGGAAAGACTTTGGCCGAGGTTAAATAAAGTATATGGACAGACATCACCAAGTCCATGAACGAGATATGGCCCATGATACAGATCATGTTTGAGTAGAATGAATTGGTACAGAGAAGCAAACAGGCCATCGAGAAGATTAGATCAGAATTGGGAGAAATGCCAACACAGGCGAACGAGATCATCAAGTTCTTAAATTCTAAGACCAGGGAAGAACTGGAAGAGTTGAAAATTGAAGATAGAATGGGGACCATCCTTGAAGTCAAAAGAGTTTTGACCAAGAGAGGATTAATTCTTCAACTGGAAGAAAAGTTTCATACCATGGACCTAGGGGTACAAAGATTCTTCAGTAAGATTGAGGCTCTCCAGAAGAAAGGTCTTCCTGATCTGAAGGTAATCAATAATAAATTGATGACACTCCAAGACTACAAGACGAGATTGGACGATGTGGCTAAGGACAGTTCAAAGTTTGCAAGAATTCAAGGGAGCATCACTGGCAAGTCATTCCTAGATGCCCTTCAGTGGGACATCAGTATCCAACATGAGATTCGATACATCTTCCTCACCAAACCTACCTTCTCCAAGTACACAGAAATGGATGAAGTGTATCGAAGGCTACTCAAAGTCAACGTGCCCAGTCATCTCTGATGGGAGGAACTCTGTGATCTGATCGAGTAGCAGATGAGTTGTCCCAATCCAGTCATTTGTCCAGTCAGATGAGGTTGTCCAGAGGCTTCATCAGCGGTCCACCCAGAAATCAGCGTGCAGTTACACCACATCATCAAGCAGTTCCTAGATTTAGGAGATTTGTTAAGTTAGTTAGGCTAAAAATAGATTTATCACATCCTGGTCATTAATGACAAGATCGTTTGTAATTTGAGTTATAAATAATTCACCTTTCGAAGTGTTGAGGGTTGTTGATCTTCACACCCTGACATTATCAGACTATAATATTTTTGAAGAGATCTTCCATTAATAAAAAGGAGGCACTTTTACAGGATTCTTGAGTGTATTCACTGGTGATGTTTTTCTCTCTAAGTTGAATGTTATTCTCGCTTTTTTATCATATTTTTTTTCTGGATCTAATCTTTAGAAGTAATGAACGTTGCAAGATTTATCTCATATACCCTATTTCTGACTCGAAATATTTTAGTGTTTTATCTTCTGGTGTTTTCAATAAAGAAATTCTTAACTGCTTCTTTGTTGAAATTATCTTTCTCATATTTTTTGCTATTCATCATTTATGCTACTAAAGAATCCAGTGATTATATTATCTCGCCCTGTGAAAGTTTTCCCTTTGCGTTTCTGGTTCGGATTTCACATTTTATTTAAAACACAGACCCCATAGCCCAATGGATGTGTATACTGTCTCAACCAACTCGAAAAACATTATAACAACAAAAACTGACCTATTCATATACCTAGCCTAATATTTAAAATTTGAAACATAGCTAAATCATATAGAGATATCCCTCTCTCAAGTTGGAAGGGCTAGATCCCAGCTTCAAAAGCAGTTGGATAAAGCTACATTTTGTGGATTTCTTCTGTTGTCAACCTCTAGGAAATTTACAAAGTGCTAACATAGTGGCGACCATACTGGGGAAGAACATATAAAATTTATAACTTCACGTTTTCTTTCACTAAAAGAAAGTCTGTTCCTGAAAGATTGCAAATTTGCGAAGAAAGTAATGTTTAGAGGTTGATTAAATTTGTACATATTATTTTCAGACTCATAAAACTAAATATATATATATATATAAATCAAAAAGAAATCTGGCTCCCATGAAAGTTTTTGCTCGATCTCATCCATACCTAGAACCTGCGATAGTGATAGATAACCCGGAATAGTTTCTCAAGAAAAAGACCGTAGCCGAAGGCTCAATGAGTCATACTCCCTTGCATAAGTCCCTTTCCTTTTCAGGGGAACCTGTTACCTTTCAAAACCCTGACTTTGACACCTTTTCCCAACAAAGCCTGGTTAGAACAGGGTTCGATAGTTTTGTGAATGGAATCATTTTTTACCCAACTGTTTTGCAACCCCGAACCCCTGAAGTTTTGTTTCCCATTGCTAAACTGAAAACCACTCCCTCGGTGCTATCCACTCCCTCCTTGTCCTCGTCTCCAGCCACAACCTCACCGATCATCCAGTTTGTTATCCCACCTCCTCCACCCATCATGGAAGCTAGGTATGCTCCCTTGGTGTTGGCTGCACCTCTTCATGCCATGCCCCAAGACTATCAAACGAGACTTCCATAGTTCGATGCAACAGGACCTCTTAACGACCAACAACACGTTGACAAAATGAATTATTATTTTGATCTGCATGAAGTAGATGAGGCTGACGTTCAAATGAGATTGTTTGCCCAAAGTTTGACAGGTGACATTAAAAAATGGTATAAAGGTTTACGTGTTGCCTCTATCCTTGACCTTACCGCATTCCAAAGGAGTTTTATAGATAGATGGGAGGTAAAGAAAAACCCTCTCCAAATATTGTCAGAATACAAAAATATTAGAAGAAATCAAGGTGAGACAGTACAAGATTACTACATTCGTTTCAATAACCTGTACAATGCAATCCCAGTTGAAATCAAACCTCTACAGGGTTTGGCATTGATAAAATTCCCTGATGGTTTTGACACTGACATGTCATACCAACTAAGGGAAAGAAATTCTACCACCCTGGAAGACATGCAGAAAAGCGCAATAAGTGTGGAAGCCAATTTGTTGGCAAAAAGGGCATGTCAGAGGTCAGAGAGGAGAGTTACAATTAAAGAAGAACCTTCCACATCAACCTCAGATTCCAAATTGGATTCGTTGGCCAGAGCAATGGAAAGAATGATGGAAAGACTTACTGTGTCAGAAAGAAATCCTCCAAGAGACAACCCACCTATTCTTCAGGTTTGGAATCCTAACTTCAGGAGAAACCCTCCTCAAATCAGAAAGAGAGATCCTAGGGATCAAAGAGAGTAGAGAGGTCCGGATCAGCAGATTAGACCTCCCCTACAAGAAAATTATCTGATGAAGGGGAGGAAGTGATTGAGGAACTAGAGGATACTCACATAAATTTCATGGGCATTCACGATAACGAAGCTATTTTCCTTACCCAAGAAGAGAAACAACTTTTTCTTCTCAATCAAACAAAAGTAAGTGAAGAAGTTGAAGATGCAGAACAACAGGCATTCGAAAATGCCATTTTGGAAGTACACCAGGAGTATAATCTGCGAAGTAAAAAGACAGAAGGGAGTTCCCCAAAAAAGATTATTGAAACGAAGAAGGTGACTGAAACCAAGAAGGCCTCTGAGCCATCTGCTGAGAAGAATCTTGAAAAGAGCACCGTCGAAGTTCCCGCGAAGAAAATCCTTACTATTCTAAAAATATCATCACAGCCTGAGGTCTCACCTACTAATCCACCAAATACTTCTGGCTAGAAGAGTATGGTGGACAAACCAGAATTGATGATCCAAGGCAGAGCTCCTACACCTTTTAGCCTTGAGGGAGAACTAGCCAAAGTAAATTTCCCATTCCACTTTATGAGTTGATGAACAAAGACGTTTATCGCTCACAGGTGATTAAAGAACTAACCATTGAACCTGACATAGGCACGAAGGCCTTAACCATTGGATCAACAAATCATTCAGATACCATGAACGTTACGGATGATCAACCTGAACTTCTGTTCGGACCTGAAGTAGATGGTCGAGATGATAATGGTGATGCTGCTCCTTTTTACATCAGTTTAAACATACATGACCTGATCTTGCATAACGCTATGATGGATTTGGGTGCTTCCCACAATCTGATGCCTCAAGCAGTGATGGAGAAACTGGGACTGGAGGTCACCAGACCTTACAAGGATTTACACTCATTTGACTCCAGTAAAGTTAGATGTATTGGTTTGATCAAGGACCTATGTATCACCTTGGTTCAGATTCCTACAAAGAGCATGGTAATGGATGTGGTAGTTGCAGACATCCCCCCAAAGTATGGAATGTTGCTATCCTAGTCTTGGGGGGCTAAGTCAAGAGGTACCCTACAACTAGATATGTCTTATGCCACTATCCCAGTTTTTGGGCAACAAAGAAGGCTATACAGAGAAACATCGATGAAATACATGGTCAGTAGCCAAGAAAAACCGCACAACTATCCTCTTTACTCTATGCATTATGACTTGGATTCTTTTATCTTGTACAATGATGGTGACACATGAGAACAAGATACTCAGCTGGGAGAAGATACATCTAGTCAGGATGAAGGCCAAGAAACCATTGAGGTAGCAAGGAAGAAAAATGTGATAACTGAAGAGCTACTGGCAGATTTCTGGAGCATGGATTTTGATGGAGCAGTAAGCAAAGAAGGAGCTGGAGCAGGATTCTGGCTGCATAATCACAGAAACAAGTATTCAGAAAACCATTCTTACAAATTAAATTTCCAATGCACTAACAATATTGCCGAGTATGAAGCCTTGATGCTCGGTCTGAAGCTTTTGAAAAGAGTTGGTGCTAAATAGATTATGGTAAGAGGTGATTCTGAGTTGATAATTAAGCAAATCAAAGGTGAGTATGCTACGAAACACCCACGTCTTAGAGCTTATAGGAATGTTGTTCTTGATGCTCTTAGATGTTTCACTAAAGTTGACTTGCAGGTAATGCCGAGGGGACAAAACATTTTGGTAGATGGATTGGCTACGTCAGCAACCACATGTAAGATTCCTTTCTTCTTGACTCACCCATACACGGTAGAGGTGAAATGCAGACCAACCATTCTCGACAATATCAGGTACTAGAAAGTGTTTGGTAATGATGATCAAATCGAAGACTTCTTGTAGTGTAAAAATGATTTTGAATGTACAAATATAGATTTAGAGAATGAGGATGAAAATGTAAATAGATCTGATTTTGAAATTGATAGTGTAAATAGCGTAGATTCAGGAGAATTAGGTGATGACGAGATGGATGCTGATATTTTACATTTGAAAAGTAATGTTTTGCCTAGGGGTCTAGTTCCTCTAAAGGACTTGTTTGATTTTAACGATGTAGCCAGAAAACCGAAAATTGAAGCCAATGGAAAAGAGGTGGAAGACTGTAATATAGGGACCGAAGAGAAACCCAGGATAGTCAAATTGTCTAAATCATTACCCCCTAAGAAAAAACTCAAATACATTGAGTTGTTCAAAGAATATTCGGATGTCTTTGCCTGGGGTTATGAGGATTTGAAAGCTTATGATACCAACATCATACAACACAGGATTCCAATAAAAGAAGACCAAAAATTGTTCATACAAAAACTTAGGAGGATAAATCCCAAGTTACTCCCTCTGATAGAAAAGGAAATCAAAAAAATGTATGACGCCAATATCATAGTCCCGCTGCGTTTTTCCAAATGGGTCTCTAATTTGGTCCCTACATCTAAGAAATCTGGGGAGATCAGGCTTTGCATAGATTTCTAAAATCTAAATAAGGTCTCCCTGGAGGAAAACTACCCCTTGCCCAAAATGGACCATATCCTACAAAGGTTGGTCGGATCCAGTCGAATCTCTTTACTGGACGGGTTCTCGGGTTATAATTAGGTCCTAGTTCACCCGGATGACCAAGAAAAAACATCTTTCACCACACCATGGGGCACTTTCATGTATGTGAAAATGCCTTTTGGTTTGATGAACACTGGAGCCACTTTCTAGAGAGCGATGGATATCGCCTTTATGGAAGAATCGGGTAAGTTCATTGTCGTCTATTTGGATGATGTAACTGTGTTTTCCCGATCTGACGACAAACACCTACGACACCTCAGACGAGTCTTTGAGAAATGTAGAAGATTTGGGATTTCTTTAAATCCTAAGAAGAGCCTTTTAGGACTAGAGGAAGGAAAACTGCTAAGACATATCATATCCAAGGATGAAATCAAAATATATCCTAGCAGAATTGAGGCCATACAAAAATTAGAACACCCATTAAACATCAAAGAATTAGAGTCTTTTATCGGGAGAATAAACTTTCTACGAAGATTCATTCCCAATCTGGTAGAGCTCCTCAGAAACATTACAAATATGCTAAAAAAGGATGTGAAAATAAAATGGGACTCTGATTCCAAACAGTCTTTCGAACAAGTCAAACGAGCACTCACAGAGGCCTCTGTCCTGATCAGTCCTAATTTTACTAAGGATTTCTATCTTTTTTCTTTTGCTTCCGAACATACTATAGTAGCGGTATTACTACAAAAGAACAACGAAGGGTATGAACAGCCCATATCTTTCTTTAGTAAAGTGTTAAGAGACGCTGCTCTGAATTACAAGATAATGGAGAGACAAGCTTTTGCCTTGGTAAAATCTATAAAAGATTTTAGGGTCTACATTCTCCATTCCCATACCATTGCATATGTTCTGAATTTGGTAGTAAAAGACATTTTGACCCAGGACAATCCGGATGGAAGAAAGGGAAAATGGATTGTTGTCATTTTAGAATATGACATAGAGATTAAGTCTATGAAACTAATCAAAGGTCAAGGCCTTGCTAAATTAATGGCTGAATCTAATTTCCATGCTCTTGACATTAATTTTTTAGCTGCAGCAGATGAACAGGGAGAGATGGCGACTCCAAGCATGAGAGAGGTATTTCTCAACTCTCCATGGTATGCAGACCTTATATTCATTTTGCAAAATTTACAAGCTCCCCCTGGTTTGACTAAGAGTAAAGCTAGATTTTTGAAGTTGAAAGCCTTAAAATTTTGTATTCTAGAAGGCAATATGTATTGGAAAGATCCTGGAGGTATTCTATTAAATTGTTTATTGAAAGATGAAGCTGACAAAGTGTTACAAGAATTTCATGCAGGAGAATGGGGTGGCCATCTGAACTGGAAAGTCACAGCCAAAAAAATCCTCAGAGCTGGATTCTATTGGCCCATCCTATTCATTGATGTACATCGTACAGTGATGACATGTCATCAATGTCAGTTGTTTGAAGGCAAAAGGAAACTCCTCCCTCTACCTCTGAAACCGATCTCAATTGAAGCCCCTTTCCAGCAATGGGGATTGGAATTCATTGGAGAAATACAACCCCCTTCTTCAGGCTAGCACAGGTGGATTCTCACTGCCACAAATTATTTTACCAAATGGATCGAAGCAGTACCAAGCAGGCAAGCCACTGACTTTGTTATTATCAAATTCCTTGAAAATAATATCTTGTCTTGCTTTGGATATCCTAGAAAGATTATAACCGATAATGCAACTGCTTTTCGGTAGAAGAAACTCATAGATTTTTGCAACCAGTATCACATTGGTTTGGTACATTCCATGACTTACTACCCATAGGGGAATGGGCTGGCAGAATCTTCAAACAAAACCTTGGCAAACAACATCAAGAAAATGTTGCAGGAAAACAAGAAATCATGGCATAACAAGTTGGTGTTTACCTTGTGGGATGATAGACTGACCACCAAGTGGTCAATTGGCATGTCACCATACCAATTGGTCTATGGCATTGAAGCAGTTTTCCCCACTTCCTTAGGAGTCCCTGTCATGAAGTTGCTTCAAGAGGTACAATCTTAGCCAAATGATTCACGGAGAAGGATCAACTAGATGATCCAGTTGTAGCAGTCTAGGGAAGACATTTTCAACAAGACTCAGGTAATCCAAGAAAGCATCAAGAAGATTTTTGAAAAAAGAACCAAGGAAGATGATTTTGAGCTTGGATATTTGGTGCAGAGATGGGATGCCAGAAATGAAGACAAGGGAAAGAATGGAAAATTTGACAATATGTGGAGAGGACCATACATGATTCAAGCATTCAAGGGGAACAACGCTTTCTTGCTAAACAACGTTGATGGGACAGATCTGCCAGGAGGACCTGTAAATGGAAGAATGTTGAAGCATTACGTGCCACCTCAATAGAGAATTGATTTTTCCACTCACCATTGTACATACCATTTTTATTTTTTGCCTGCATTTTCTGAGCGAAGAACATTAGTCAGTTGGTTGAAGCCCGAAGAGAAGGCCCTAAGCCGCTGAACACTGTTCTTCCAATTTTTGAGAATAAAACCAACAAAGGCTACTAGGAAAAAATTCTCAGAATGACCAGGACCAGGATTCTTGGCACTTCACATGGAAAGTACCATCCCCAGGTGGAGCCGCTGTTATAATCCTATAAGTTATAGGTTCAACTAGTCACTGGGATATTATTTGTCTCTAGTGTTTTTTGTTGACAAATGATTTTTCATTCTACAAATAATAAGAAAAAGAAAAAGAAAGAAAAAAAGAAAAAGAAAAGAAAAGAAAAAGAAAGGAAAGAAAAAAGAAAAAGAAAAGAAAAGAGGGCATAAAAGAATTGCAATAAAAGCCCCATGCAATAATAGTAACTTGGTCCATACCTTTCAAGCATGGCCAAGTTCTTTTTAAATTGATGTTGATAGGATTAGTGAATGAGTTTGGCTAAACAATTTAATCTTAGCCAAAGTATCTAGGTTAGATTAGTGAATAAATCTAGTTAGACTGTCTAATCTTGGTTAGATAGCCCTAGGGTAGAGTAAATTCTTAACCCAACAGTCTAATCTGGGTTAATCGTCGTAGGAAGCTAGGTTGGAAAATAGGCTAGTGGCTTTATTGCTTTATCTTCAATAAGAACCAGTTTGATGATCAATGTTGCACCATGATTTGGATATCTAAAATGTTGTTCGACTAACCCCTTGGTGGTGTAGACATGAAAGTCTTGAAGAAAACCTGTGAAAAAACACTTATCCTAAGTTTTCTAGGTGCATGTATGTTTTCGTGCCCTCAATTATTCTTCGATCATGTATCAATGGTCCAGATGATCACACTCAGATATACGGTGGACAGGTATTTTCGGACCCCCCCCGACTATTCTATCTTTAACGGGGGGGGTCCAGAATCGTTGATAAGACCTGCGCACATCTGGACGACTCAAGATCAAGTGCTCAGATCTACGATCAGTATTGGATTTTGGACCCCCCCGTCTGTTCTGCCTTTAATGGAGGGGGGGGGTCCGGAATGTGTCATAAATAGAGCGCATATATCTACAACTCAGAAGAAGGTGCACAGATCAATGACCCAAAATGTATTTCGGACCCCCCCGACTGATCTGCTTTTAACTAAGGGGGGGTGTCAGGAATGGTATCTTTCCTCTGGCGGGCCCCTCTTTCGGTCAGGAATGGTATCTTTCCTCTGGCGGGCCCCTCTTTATATGTGGAAACGATCTAATGTACCCTCATCCCATTGTCTCCTGCTGTCTGACATACCATCATCACCTCTAGACTTCACCACCCACCTTTCCCAAAATAGTCACGTCCCATAACTGTTGTCAGTCCTTCCCCCCCTTCTTGCTCGTAGAAAGCCCCCTCACTTTGACCTTTACCCCAATCGATAGCCACCACGTCACCTGTCCATATCCCTCAGTCACCATCACCCGCCATCTCACACTCTAAGTGATCTATTGGCCATTTATTACTAGATGACATATCCGTTACCCAACCGACCTATCTCCCGCGCCCAACGGACACCCATTTACTCAAAAATACCCTTGTCTTCCTATTTTCACCATTTACTCATTCATCACACTACAGAGATTTACCCCGTCTTCTCCTCCATTGCAATCAGTTGCCCCCACCAATAGCCACCCCACTAACATTGTTTTTCTTGCAGGTATTGTTGCAGTAATGATGCCAAAGTCCAAACAAGCAGAAAGAGAGGATAATCCTTTCCTCCTGCCTCCTGTCGACCTTGATAGAATCCCACTAGTCGCCAAAGACCGATTAATTGTAGATACAAAGTGCAATTTTGATTTCGTAGACTTTCAGTCATGGCTCAAGGAAGTCTTCGTGGACTAGAGTGATGAAATCGGACTTTGGGAGTCCAATTTACCCCTTTACCACTTCCCTCAAATTCATCCTTTTCCATAGTTTTCCCTCAAGTGCCAAGCTCACTACATTCCCAAGCAAAGATCCAGCATCTCCTCGTCCGGAGAGATTATTTTCCTTGTCACACCCAAATCTATTGACCAAATGATGCAAATTCCCCGAGCCGACCCTGCGTCACCCTTCAACCTGGAAATTCTTACAGAGTTGTACCAGAAAATGACCTTCCCCCAAAGAGCTGAAATATTTGAGCTTTTCCTTCCCCCATCCCCTCAATTCCCCTCCACAAATCCTCCATATCCTTCCTCCATGTTCTCGACTAAAGGAAACTAGATCATTTCATCCCTTTGTGCCTTGTTAGGATACTATTCCGATCAGTGGGTAGATGAACCCATTCTGGGTTTTCTATCCATTTTCTCTACCGATGAAAAGCCCACCACCCAGTTTGATTTCAGCACTTTTCTGGCAAACAATATTTATGAACAGTTCGTGAATTTCACCACTGAAGGCATGTTCATATATTCTTCCATACTGACGTACTTGTTTGTCTTCTTCCAAGCGGACAAATTCATGTTTTCCATGCAGAAGATGGATGGAGATGGTAGACCCTAGGCAATGACAGCATGGACCTCCTTGCTCAAGCACAACTCCACAGAGTTCATCTTCAAGGAGTTCATTGATCAGTTCTACCACCCTGTGGTAAGTATGCTAGGTGGAAAACCTGAGCCTCGGATAAATGATGAAGTTCAAAGGATCCTGCATCTCTCGGATAACACAAAGACGGGGGATTGGTATTTGTATCAAGATTACACTGAGATTAGAGTATACGGGTGTGAGTTGGCACCGTATAATCTGCCCAAGTATCTTCCTGTCAGAATTTTTTCTTTGGAATACATAAGGCAGATAATAAATTCCGATGATATCCATTTTGTGTCACTCAAGAAAAAGCAGTAGCTTAGAATCAAGGGGCGGATTGGCTCCTTCATTTGCAACAATCGTGGCACTGGGGAAGAAGAAGACATGATGTTGAGGGAAATGAAGCTCTCCATGAGCTTCCCATGGCATTACGATCCATGTGGGATCATCTCAGAGATGAGGGTGAAGAACAAAAACATCCCATATGTTCATGATTCCAGGCCTGAAGTTGAGAAGTTCACAAATCAGACAGCCTGGGAGCCTAACACATTGGTCAAAGTACAATAGTAGGATCCCTAGGCCACTATATCTCAAATAGCCATGCCACAAGTCCCGAAGGAGAAAAGGCCTTGGCAATATTTATCTCTGCCTGTCATGGAGGTATCGTCTGAAGAGTTCTAGCTGCATACTAAGAGGTCTAAGACTATGCTAGTTCCTGGCCCGACCGGATAAAAAGAAGCCCTGTATACAACAATGATCAAGGGTTATAGGCCACCCTTTGGTTCGAGCCTCCATAAGGTCATAACCTCAGTAGTGCCAGAGAAATCTATAGATTCTCCATTGACCACCCAGCTAGGCAAGGTGGGACTGAAGCTGAGTATCTTTGAAAAGTACGAGCTGATCAAGAAAAGGAACCAGACCCTGACCAACAGCACTTGCGCCTAGTTCTGGAAGAAAACATCGACTACGCAACATAGGTTTCTATTGACATTCGACACCGAGAAGGGAAGAATGCATATGGCATTCCTCTAGGCACAGGTACCAGATCCAAAGGTGATCACTGACTACAAGAGGGCCACCTTCGAATTCCAGATGAAGGACGTGCATCTGACCAATCAGATGTATCTACACAAGTAGATGGGGGAAATGGTCTTTTACACGCTGGTGCATGCTTCCACTACTGCGTCCAAACTGCAAGTGTCCATGAACAATGTTCAAACACAACTCAAGTTGGAGAAGATATCGTCCTTTTCCAAGGACAATAGGATCAATACTTTGGAGGAGCTGGTCCTCAAGATCGATTAGGATCCTTCGAATGTGAAAGCAGCTGAGGAAATGATAAAGAAGAATAATGATGACATAGCCTCCTTGAGGAAACAATTGAAGCTCCCACCCACAGAGGATTCGTAGGTGAAGGAGATAGAAGAGAAAGAAGGAGAGAAAGATGAAATGCTTAAGCTACTCATGGAGCAGAATGCACAGCTAAAGGAGATGGAAGCTGAGATGGAGAAGCTAGTAAAAGAGAAAGAGCAACTGAAGCCAATGGAATTCATTCCATTGAATTCCATTCTAATCTCGAGAGTGAGCAGCATCAGTGACAAAAGTCCCATCTACGACTCCATTGACATCCTTGGAGAAGACAACTGACCTAGCTAAGTCTATGGAAAACATGAACCTGCAGGAAACAGAGATCAACAGGCTAAAAAAGGAGATTGAGAACCTTCAGGAACTCAAATCTTCCTTTCAAACCAGCCTCTCCAAGGAAAAGCAGGTGAAAGATCAGCTCAAACAGGAGTTATAGCAGCTCTGGAAACAAACAGTGGCAGGAAAGACTTTGGCCGAGGTTAAAGAAAGTATATGGACATACATCACCAAGTCCATGAACGAGATATGGCCCATGATACAGATCATGTTTGGGCAGAATGAATTGGTACAGAGAAGCAAACAGGCCATCAAGAAGATTAGATCAGAATTGGGAGAAACGCCTACACAGGCGAACGATATCATCAAGTTCTTAAATTCTAAGACCAGGGAAGAACTGGAAGAGATGAAAAATGAAGACAGAATGGAGACCATCCTTGAAGTCAAAAGAGTTTTGACCAAGAGAGGATTAATGCTTCAGCTGGAAGAAAAGGTTCATACCATGGACCTAGGGGTACAAAGATTCTTCAGTAAGATTGAGGCTCTCCAGAAGAAAGGTCTTCCTGGTCTGAAGGTAATCAATGATAAATTGATGACACTCCCAGACTACAAGAAGAGATTGGCCGATTTTGCTAAGGACAGTTCAAAGTTTGCAGGAATTAAAGGGAGCATCACTGGAAAGGCATTCATAGATTCCCTTCAGTGGGAAAACAGTATCCAACATGAGATTCGATACATCTTCCTCACCAAACCTACCTTTGCCAAGTACACAGAAATGAATGAAGTGTATTGAAGGCTAGTCAAAGTCAACGTGCCCAGTCATCTCCGATGGGAGGAACTCTGTGATCTGATCGAGTAGCAGATGAGTTGTCCCAGTCTAGTCATTTTTCCATTCAGATGAGGTCATGTAGATGCTTCATCAACGGTCCACCCAGAAATCAGTGTGCAGTTAGACCACATAATCAAGCAGTTCCTAGATTTAGGAAATTTGTTAAGTTAGTTAGGGTTAAAATAGATTTAGTATGTCCTGGTCATTAATGACAAGATCATTTGTAATTTGAGTTATAAATACTTCACCTTTCGAAGTATTGATGGTTGTTGATCTTCACACCCTGACGCTATCAGACTGTAATATTTTTTAAGAGATCTTCCATTAATAAAAAGGAGGCACTTTTATAGGATTCTTGCGTGTATTCACTGGTGATGTTTTTCTCTCTAAGTTGAATGTTATTCTCGCTTTGTTATCATATTGTTTTCTGGATCTAATCTTTAGAAGTAACGAATGTTGCAAGATTTATCTTGTATACCCTATTTCTGACTCGAAAGATTTTAGTGTTTTATCTTTTGGTGTTTTCAATAAAGAAATTCTTAACTGCTTCTTTGTTGAAATTATCTTTCTCATCTTTTCTGCTATTCATCATTTATGCTACTAAAGAATCCAGTGATTATATTATCTCGCCCTATGAAAATTTTCCCTTTGCATTTCTGGTTCGGATTTCACATTTTATTTAAAACATAGACCCCATAGCCCAATGGATGTGTAGACTGTCTCAACCAACTTGACAAACATTATAACAACAAAAACCGACCTATTCATTTACCTAGCCTAGTATTTAAAATTTGAAACATAGCTAAAGCTTATAGAGAGATCCCTCTCTGAAGTTGGAAGGGATAGATCCCAGCTTCAAAAGTGGCTGGATAAAGTTACATTTTGTGGATTTCTTTTTGTTGTCAACCTCTAGGAAATTTACAGAGTGCTAACAGGGCTAAACTTCATGTTGATGAAGTATTATACATTCCAGGGCTCAAGAAGAATCTACTATCAGTTGTAACCCTTAAGGACAAGGGATATTGGGTGATATTCAAGGACATGAAGGCACTACTATGGACTAAAGGTATCCACTTAAGTACAACAGAACCAATTGGAACTCACAGTGGAGGACAATACATTGTGTCAGGACAGTCAGTTCATGCATTGGCTGATGATGTGACTAGCTCCAGGGAGTTGTGGCACCGAAGACTTGGACATCTTCATTAAAGATCTCTTCTAGATCTACAGAACATGGTATCTGGCATGCCCTCTATTTCTCTTAGTAAAAATGAAATTTGTAAGGGATGCA
>CBVK0100069571.1:0-14816 GCA_900067695.1 Picea abies
AAGCTCCAGGGGTAAGAAGGGAGACATATTCCTTTCCCTCATACATTATCATATGATTGTTCATGTCTTATACTAGCTGTAAGAGGGAGGAAATGTATGTCTATTTAACAGATTAGCCCTGAGGAAGACATGTTCTTTCAAGTTGTTCTTCATACTCTAAACAAGTATGCAGAGCGGAACTGAGGTTATCAATGGATTTTTCCTCAAGTTTATGATAGTAGGGGGAAGGTAATGCATTATAATAATGCATGAAAGCGTCTTGGTTCTAAGGTTGAATGATTTTAGGGATTTGATTGTATAACTTGGTGAAACGCAAGTTGAAGGACTTGATGGTCTCACCATCCTTATAAGCGATGTTATTGTACTCCCGTAACTGCTCAGCTAGGCTTTTAGATTTCCCATAGGTGGATTTGAACCAATAGAGTAAATCATCCCAAGTAGGCACACTCTTAGGAGGAAGGTCAAAGAAATCAACTGCAACTTTTCCTTCTAGTGAATTGACAAATAAGCGCATGCAAGTATCATTGTCATTGGATCCTATGTTGTGAGAGGCATTAGAAAATGCCACCAGGTGTTCATTATTGGTGAGAGTGCTATTTTATGAAAACCTAGGAAGATGCTCTTTGAATTTAGGAAGTGGATGAGTAGCAGGTGTTAGGTTAAGAGGAGAGGAAACATGCCATGGTGTGGTTGTAGCATCTTCTTCAAATTGAAAAAACCCATACTTTTTAATGACTTTGGTGGGGTTTGTGGTAGATTGGACAGAGACTTGGTGACTATATAAGCTACCAATCACTGATGAAGCTGAAGACTAAGAAGAGGAAGCACTTCCAGTGCCACCAGAGCCACCACTAGATGTCATATTGTGGATGATAGTTAAGGGAGAGAAATACAAAATGGATGAATCAGACAAGGTTCTCTTTAGATCACTTTGTTGGGTTGATAACACAACGTTCCTTCTTCCTGTTTCAGCAATAGGATTAATTTCAGCCGATAAGCCTCTTCTTCTCCTAGAAACATGAGGGTTTAAGGACATGAAAATAAGGTCAAGGCTGAAGGAAAAATAATTTTATGGTTGATTTCTAGGCTATCTACGTCTAGATTCCCAATGTTATTGGGAACTTATGTCTTGTTCAATTTCTTCCCATGAACGATTAAGCTCAGCCTGAGTATTAGCAGTGTCTAAAAGAGTGTTAAACAAATTTAAAGCAATGTTGGCCTGATCTTGAAGACCGGGCTTCCTTGCAACAGGTACAATCATAAATAAATTAAACAGTCAAAGAATCAAAATCATAAAAATAGATGTATTCGATGATAATCAAGCATAAAAATCAACCAGAGAGATATTGAAGATCTCCCCAGCATGGTCGCCAAATAAATGTTGAGGAAAAGATATGAAATGATCTTACTCAAGCATTTTCAAATCTTACTTGGCTAAAGAAAGATACACGGGAATATCACCCTATGTTTATAGCCATAAAAAATGGTTTCCTAATCCACAAGTATTGGTTACAAGTGCTTAGGATGATTTTTTTTTATAAATAAAAGTTTTCTGAAAATTCAATATTTATGTAATTTTCTGAATATAACAGATGCAAAAATAAATGTAGAGACAAAAGTAAAAACACCAAGTCAATAATCAACATAGATGAAACATAAAGAAATTGTTTATTTCATTCCAATTGATCAAAAGACTCGTTCTCTTTACAAAATTCCCTGAGGAAGTTTTGACCAAATTCAAACTTAAATGTCTCGATGAAAACCATACAAAAGGGCTTCTGACAAAAAGTAAAAATTTGAACTTTAAAAGCTGGATCAGCTTGCAACAAATTTTTTCCCACTCGACTTTTCACAATAGCCTTTATCAGTCATGAAATTTAATCCACAAACAGACAAGTCTACACAGGCTATTAAAGATAGATCAAAACCCCTGAAAAACAAGTTTCTGAATGATGTAATTCAGCCCTAAATCTTGTTGTCTACAATAGGACCCTTCTATCATAAAAGAGAATTAGGCTTTCAATGAATTAAAGAATGAATGAAAACTGAATTATCTCAATAAAACTCAAAGAGAAGACCTTAGTATGTTTTCTTCTTCTATTCTCCTCTTTTTCCTCCTTTTATTTTTGCTTTTAAGCAAACATAATTAGTTGAAGTAGTTAAACTACCTCTTTAGTTAAGTTAACTAAAACTCAACCAAATTTTTAGTTAAGTGGGAAAAGTAATAAAATTATAATAAGGGTTTTTAATAAATAATAACTAGTAGGTGGGACCCCTTGTGACTCCCTTTAGTTCTTTAACAAGCATAACAAAAATAGTTAATCAATAAAACATATCCCTCCTTGTGGCTCCCATCATCACTCTCATTTTTTGACAATTTATATCAATGATAATTGAAATTATATCCAAAAATATATTATCCATATATCCAAAAAATAGTGTGTCGTCCAAAATTTCATAAGTCAACTGTTCTAAAAAATCAATAAATAAAAACACTTAAAACCCATATTTACCACTCTCGGAAGTAATATTCCCCTTGTTGCTGTTGACACCCTTTGATTTTTCTAAATTTTCCTTAGGCTGTGTGGATCCTTTAGGTCTAATCTCACTAATAACATGAGAGAAATCATCTCCCAACTGCATGCGGGAGGACACTGAATTGGCAGAGTCATTTGAGGGAGAGGAGGGGGCAACAATGACTTTTCCTTTGTTAGGAGCATGGTGGGCCTTGGTTTTTAAACTTTTTCTTGCATGGGAAGATTATACTAGTGAGTGGGAAGGGGAAACTTGGACAATTTTATTAATAGGTGGAGGAGCAGGTAGAGACAATTTAGGCCAGCCACAATGTTGGGAGACTGTTGGGTGGACAATCTCTTTCCATCTGTCATTTTTATTGACTTCAGGTTGTAATGAGACATGCGGGGGAACTGGGATACCAGGGACATGTGGGGGTTGGAAGGGGGGCATTTCTAGCCTAGGTTGGACCACTCCTTGTCCAATCCGGTTAAAAAATCCATCTTGAAACAGCTGGCCCAACTCTTGCGAGTCTACATCAAAATGTGTAGAAAAAATTGGCCTTATAGGGCCCCTGTTCCAATTTCCTTTTCCTCTGTTACCCCGACCATGGTTAACTCTGCTAAAAAAGATCATTCATGTATGAATTATTGATTAGCAACTAGTTTCTTCAACAACCATACATGACATCACTTTTAAATATGAAACAAAGTTTGGCTCAACAACTCATCAGACTCATGCAATCCAATCCATACAAATCGTTTAATACTTGTCAATGAGCAGGGGGTGAATAAGGGTTCTGGGATATGTGAGGGATTGTATTGAGTGAAAAGTGTTAAAATGAAGGGGGGTTGATCATGATTACTGCTCAAAAAATCATCAAACAATCAACTGTAATGTAAATCAAAATAATATAGCACTGTAAATCATCCCTGTGTCATCCTTTAACTATTATAATATAGAGTTTAACTTAACTATAATTTAATTTTAAGAATAGGGAGTGCAAAGTGAATATGGAAAGGAGAGGGGACTTTTAATGTGCGAAAAAGTGAGAGAATGGTAGGGAAAAAAAGAATATTATTCATAAGAAAAATCAAGTAATCCATAAAAGAAACTATGTATTTCATACAAAAGATACCAATGCGAATTAAACAATTGGTGTGTGTCAAAATTGTTCACTGTCCCACCTTCAATTTCTTCAAAACTTCTCAATTAACATAGTCTGTAATCATACTCATACTCACTATGCATTTCAACAGTCCTGTTAAGTGAATACTTGGTTTCTTCCATTTCCTTTCCTTCATTTAAAACAAAATCAAAAGAAACACACAACCACATTGCTCCATCTCTATCCATCATATATCACTATAAAATATCAAACATTGTCCATAATTTGCAGTTTCCCAAATAAAACATATTGTTGGCCCTTGACCAAGTTTTGGGATAACCTGGGTCATTTTGACCTATTTTGGAATTGCGATAGCTAGTCAAAGAAGGACCGCCAAGAGAAGCATCTCGGTCCACTTTTGGGCCCCTATTAAGGTTTTTGGGTTAATGTAATGGGAAATGGATGTCAGCCTGTGGGTTTACCCACGCTTAGGCCCACTTTTGTAATGTATAAATAGATTCTTAGGCTAGATAGAAGTAGCAGTGCATCTATGTGATGTATGGTAGACGACTTAGTGGTAATAGTTAGATTCGTGTGATCGGAAGTGGATTGTAAATGCTCTGTGCATGATCATAAGAAGCTTGCAAGGCTAAGTGCAAGTTATTCTAAGAATCTTTGTGTTGAAGTGTAAGGAAGAAGGATCTAGCAAGCTACACAGATCTTATGTCCTTTGCAAAGAAGGGTTTTTGTGCTCTGTGTTGTAACTGATGATTGAAGATACTAATAAAGAAGAAGAGTTGGTGGACGTAGCCTCAGGGTGGGGGTGAACCACATAAATTTGTGTGTAACGCTCTATGCTTTGATTCATTGTGTTTATCTCTGCTTATGCTATGTTCTTTTGATATATTCACTTATGCTTTGTGATTCTTAGATATATATGATTATTAGATCTGATGTATGTGCGAGTGCATAGTGCTGATTTGGAGGACCTAATGTATTACTGTTGCTAAGTGCTGAGATGCTGTAGATCTAAGTGAATATTGTGATGCTATGTGCTATGTGCTATCTGCGAAGTAGAATAAGGGTTGGATATTAATGGTTGACTGATGATAAGTGCGTTGTAAGTAGTATAATCATAGATTTGTGTCCCAGCTAAGGTTGCAAACACCTGAGTCTTGCAACCACCCCTGCCTCTACCTCGGGTGAGACTTCATCTACTTCACAGGTGTTGCCAAAAGGGTTGGTAATTAGGGTTTTGTTGGTGCGCTCTTGAGCATTGAACCCTGGGTCTCCCCTCTATGCCAACAAATGGTTCTGTTGTCAGGACTTAAACTATGATTGTTGGGAACTGAAGTAAAGAAAAGAGAAGCTATGTGCATAGATCTACTGCTGAAGTGCGCAGTATCGGGACCTGAAACTGTGATTGTTGGGAACTAGAGAATAAGAAGCTTTGTGCAAAGTAAGCTCTGTGCGTAGATATTTTTCCCTAGTGCATAGTGACCTACTTGACCTGTGAAGCTTTTTGCCAAGAAAGAAAGGTCAGATCTGAAGAGAAGAGGTCAGATCTGCAAGAAAAGAGGTTGATACTGAAGAAAAGAAGCCAGATCTGAACGCTTTGTGCTCTAAGAAAAGTAAAAGTGGGGAATCCTAAAAGAAAGAGGTTAGATCTGTAGAAAAGAGGTAAGATCTATAATTTTTGTGCTCTGTTAAAGGTAATAAAGTTCTATGTATGAAAGATTTGTGCTCTGTAAAAGTAAGACTAGTAGAATTTTTTTTTTCTAAAAGCATGGATCTAGGTATTCTTGGTAGATTATGTCCTAGCTAGGAAACTAGGGCATTGTTAGATGAAAGAAAGTTTGATATGAATAGATCTGATAAGTATAATGATAGATATGTTATACCTATGCATAGAAAGAATGTTTGGACTAAAAAATGGATGCAGGATCCTAGAAATAATTGATTGCAGATTGACCCCTATGATCCTGGTGCGAAGTACAGAAGAGGTTGGGGATTAGTTACAAGAAAAATAGGATTAACCCTATGTTACAGTTGCAGAAGATCGGGACATCTAGCTAAGGAATTCCCTAGTGGAAGACCCAGTTGTCTTTGTTGCAAATCTCTAGATCACGAAGTATTGGATTGCGCTAGAATGATTGCTAAGCTTGAAAAAATGAATCTGCATGAAGAAAACCCTAAAGTAGATCCATAAATAGCAGAACCCTAGAAAGAATCTGAGAAGATGTTAATACAGATGAAAGACACCTTGAATGACAACCAACATGTTAGATTAGTAGATATCTTTAAAGAAAAAGAATTCATCGAGGTAAGAATAGGAGACTTCGACATTGACTATGTTTTGGATGAGGAAACATAGGTGAATGTTATGATAGAAAAAACTTTGGAAGCTATAGGGAGGTCTGCTATGAATCTATCTCTAGGAGGAATAGGGTTATTCAACGGAAAATTGGTAAACCTATGTGGAAGGCTCACTCATATATCTATGAATGCCAATGGAACTTCGACAGAGGAAGACTTTGAGATTATCAAATTCATTGAGGACAACGCCCTGTTTACTATGTTACTCAAAAATCCTTGGATTGAAAGAGATCAAGCCAGAAGGAAGGAAGAAGAAAATGTTTTAGAACAATAGAGACAAGAGCTAAAAGACTTCATTACCAGAAGGATCGCATAGTTGATTGAATAACAAGAGAATAGATCGAAGCCATATCACACTAGGAACTCGGACGTTGAAGTTATCAGAATGCCAGAGGACTCACATAAGACTGAAGTTTCTATCTCAGATAAAGAAGAGATGTTATACCTGAACCCTAAGAAAGAACCTTAGTAGCACGAAGTGACTATATACAAGGAAAATAGGAATCAGAATGGGAAAAGAACTAATGAGACGAAGCTCATTGGAAAGAAAGATAGAAAGTTAAATAAGAAGAGGGCGACATTACAAGAGATTCCAGATGGAACATCACAGAAAGAAACTTTGAAGAATTTGAGCTTCACCACGATATCAGAACAACAACATGGGTCACTTCACCATGGCGAAGAAATATAACCGTTGGAAGTCGATATACCCGTTCGACTTCCACCCCAAACGGACAGAAAAGCATTAAAGGATCACCACCAGACCGTTGGACAACAACAAAATGGATAGAATAGAGTTAACAGAGGCCCCATGCCCATTGCAAGAAGACCATTGTTGAGATTACCTATTTATCTCATCGCTCCATGCCCAAAGAACACTTTTTCCAACTAAGAAATTGAAACTTGTAGACTGGCAAGTTTCTACAGTGATCATCACGTCCTTGTTATTCATTCTCGTGTTCCCAAGATCATTGTGACCCCGATTATTTATTCTGTGTGCGTATGTCCGACAAACTCATAGTAGTCGAAGAGCCCATCACATAAGTCCTCCTTGATTTAATGACTGAGAGAGTCATGTCAGAAAGAGGAATGTCCATTGGAATCCAAGCATCATCGACAAGAGGAGTAGCAGCTTCTCCGTCCAATGCCCGAGAAGGATCGTCTTGACAGGTCGACGAGAAGCGTACTAAACATAAAGACAATTTGATGAAGGCTAAATTAATTCTGATCATTTTTCCTTCTTACCTACTTCCTCTACATGGTGAAATCAACCGTGACAATGTGCCTCAAGAATTTGAGTATGCTATGGTTACTGTGTACATGCCAAAAGGGGTGCGCGCAGTTCGTGCCGATCAGGACAAGCTCGTAGCGTTGAAGTTTAGCAACTTAAACCTCGTCGACAGGAAAGTCTACAGTATGCTCACTCTGCACAAGTATCTAACGAAGAAAAATGGAAATAACTTGAATATCATCCCACAATCTTGGACCTAGAACCTCACGCAATCAACGTTGTTGAATGTCATGAAGATCCTGCACTTTGGCAGACACCAGGAGGTGAATGCATGAGTAAAGATACTTCTATCTTGCTATCACGGAGGATACTTGTGGTTGAACCACCGTGTCACGGTGGATCCCACCTTGATTAATCAGATCACAGGACTCAACATGCAAGGACCTAATCCACAGGAGTTCTATCTTGGAAAGACCATCGACAGAGCACTAGCAGCTAAGATCAAAGAAACCTATGGCGATGTCAAGAAGGGAATGCGAGGCTACAAGGTATCCTCTATTTAGAGTGGTGCAGTGCACCTTTCCTGTCAGTTGATTGCAGGCAAGCTAGTATGCAAGAACCGACCCACCCAAGTAACTGGCTTCGTAGTTGATCTCATAGGAAAGTGCGCAGAAGGACTTCAAATGAATTGGGTGAAGTACTTGGTGAATCATCTCAAACTGGATTGTATGGAAGCACAATACCAAGGGTATGAGTTCCATTTCAGTTAGCTTCTCATATTGATCACCTTCGTAGTATGGGAGATGTCATAGGGTGCCACTTTCCCAAAGACCGAGCCATTTGAACCTTTGGCTGTGAGGTTCAGTACCCTGTGATACTCGACCGATATGAACAAGCATGGCAGTCTAATGTCATCTTCCACATATACTACAACCACCTAGAGACCGCCATCTAGGCTACACCTCGAATTACCCCAAATACACTCCATAGATTCAAACCCTTCATGAAGTTCAGTGTGTATCACCACTTCATGTATATAATAGTGTGAGATGATGAACATAAGAAACAATTGCAGTCTTATTACAAGTTGACTGAAGAAGACCTCGAAGAGATCACCAAGTATTGGTCAGTGGACCTTCTCATTCCAGCGAACCCCATAGAGCTGTCTGATGTTGATAGCCTAGTGACTGTATTGGAAACACCAGGACCAAGCAAAATGAAGAAGCTTGAAGAGGTTCACGAAGTAGACAATGCATCTGTAAGGACTGCCTCTATCACACCAAACGAAGGAGGTGATGGCGAAGAGATAGAAGGAACATAAATTGAACAACATAAAGGTGAAGTGCCATCTCCTAGGGATGAAGAAGACTTGTCAAAGAAAAGGAAGCTCTCACCTTTGAAAGCATCCTCCCAAAAGAAACCTAGGACCCCTGTAACCAAGATGTGAACTTCCCTCACATTGGATGACTTTGATTTCATCATTGCAACAATGAATGATTCTTCAACGGAGATAGTAGAGAAGAAGGAGGTGAAGCAGGAGAAGATGTATAACCATATAGAGATCGAACTCCAAGGAGTTCAATGGGCACTACAGTTCAGCCACACAGTACACACCATGCCTCTGATAGTAGGGATAGTAGAACCAAAAGACGAACCAACCCAACTTCACCAGATTGATGACATGGTCGAAGCTCGCCTTCGACAAGATCAAGAAGACACAACACGAACCACCTAGGCTCTCACATAGGTACAGGGAGTACTTGTCGAGCAGTGCAATGCTGTTGAAAGAGAAAAACTTGCTCTTTAGGTACAGTGGGATAAAGAGAAAGCAGAGCTACAACAAAGCAAGGAATAGTTGCTCCCAGAGCAGCTTGAAGTAAAGGAACTAGTCAATAGAGGACTCTGCTCTATGACCATTATCAAAGTACCAGCTAAAGAGAGAGTTCCACAAAAGGTGGCCCAGCTTGAAGAAATTATACAGAAGCTGCAACAATGCATTGTTGATCTAGAACTCCGTGCTGTGCCTCAGACCCCCTAGGAGATAAAAGACCAGTGAGAAGAAGCTACTTGGAGCACAGTTGACCGATTGAAAAATCTTGCCTTGGAGTGTAAGCAGCTTAGTAACCAGAGTGCCCAAATATACGAGAACCTTACAGATAATCCGATGTTACAGGATTTGGAGTCGCAGCTCCAGGAAGCAAAGCATCATGCATATACATTACAGGCACAGTTGAAGGCTCTATCTGCAGTGGATAGAATAAAACGATCTCATGAAAAATGCACAGCTCAACAACATACACACATGATCCAGAGAAAAGTGATGGAATTCACTCAGTGCATCCAACTAGTGCAAGACAAGGCATGCATATTATTTGCTGAGATCGAAAGCCAGGGACTAGAACTTAAGCAAGTCATCATCATTGTAGAAAAATGCCTGGAAGGACCAGTAAATGACACATTGGTCCTGGAATTCACCCAGCAGAAGGCCACAACGAAGCAGTAGGTTGAAGTAGCTCAAGCTAAGATTGAGGCCTTCAAAGCATAATTGCACAGACCTGAGTGAATCGGGACGAGTCACAGGTGAGTTTTGGGGGCATGTTGGCCCTTGACCAAGTTTTGGGATAACCTGGGTCATTTTGACCTATTTTGGAACTGTGACAACTAGTCAAAGAAGGACCACCAAGCGAAGCATCTCAGTCCACTTTTGGGCCCCTATTAGGGTTTTTGTGTTAATGTAATGGGAAAGGGATGTCGGCTCGTGGGTTTACCCACGTTTAGGCCCATGTTTTTAATGTATAAATAGATGCTTAGGCTAGATATAAATAGCAGTGCATCTATGTGATGTATGGCAGATGGCTTAGTGCTAATAGTTAGATCTGTGTGATCGGAAGTGGATTGTAAATGCTCTGTGCATGATCATAAGAAGCTTGCAAGACTAAGTGCAAGTTATTTTAAGAGGCTTTGTGCTGAAGTGTAAGGAAGAAGGATCTAGCGAGCTGGGCATATATTCTATCCTTTGCAAAGAAGGGTTTTTGTGCTGTGTGCTGTAACTGACAATTGAAGATACTAATAAAGAAGAAGAGTTTTTGGATGTAGCCCCAGGGTGGGGGTGAACCACGTAAATCTATGTGTAATGCTCTATGCTTCGATTCATTGTGTTTATCTCTGCTTATGCTATGTGATTTTAATATATTCACTTATTCTTTGTGCTTCTTAGATATATATGATTATTAGATCTGATGTATGTGCGAGTGCTTAGTGAGGATCTGCAAGACTTGATGTATTACTGTTGCTAAGTGCTGAGATGTTGTAGATCTAAGTGAATATTGCGATTCTCTGTGCTATCTGCGAAGTAGAATAAGGGTTGGATATTAATGGTTGATTGATGCTAAGTGTGCTGTAAGTAGTATAATTACAGATCTATGTCCCAGCTAAGGTTGCAGACACTTGAGTCTTGCAACCACCCCTACCTCTACCTCGGGTGAGACTTCATCTGCTTCGCATGTGTTGCCGAAAGGGATGGTAGTTACGGTTTTGTTGGTGTGCTCTTGAGATTTGAAACCTGGGTATGCCCCTCTATGCCAACACATATAGACATGTCCCTTTTCCAGATTGAAAGGACTTCTAATATTTACCCGATTTCACGCCCTTTTCATTATATTAACCAATAAAAATTTCAATGAAACCATAATATGAAACCCGAGCTTCATCATTGGTGATGTAATTAAATAAAACATGCACGATGCCTCCATAATAGACACATAACAAAATCACAGTCAATAATTTCCATAATTTTCCATGATCCTGATCAGGACTAGTGAAACACACAACACTCACCAACTGAAATTGACACCATGTTGTAAGAACACAACGATCCAAATAATAATGAAAAAGGGGTATCTCTATGACTGTACATTATCACTGATTCCCAATCAAACAATTTAATAAAAAAAACGAGCTAGGTTTTCAATGCAACTGACATAATGAAAAGAGGCATCCCCTTGACTGTATATCATTTCTAATCCCCGATCACAACTTTCCCACCAACGAAATCAAATGATTTCAATATAAGTACTCAAAGAAACTTTCATAATCACTCAACCAATCTATGACAGTCAACCATACGCTTGACAATAGTGAGAACAATTGGGGATTATTATAATCAGGCTCTATAATAATGAATAAAAAAGAAGTAATCAAGAGTTCGCTTGGTCATCAATGGCATAGAGAGACTGGGGGTCCTCGAAACATATCAAAAAATAGGCAGAGACCCTTTGATACAAGAACGGTAGAACTCTAGGGATCCTTATAACTCTGTTCTGTGCAATGGCATAACAGTTCAATGATGAGTAGTTTAGGAAAATGATGCAGAGGAGAAGTGAATGTCCACTTTACAGTGACAAGTAATCCAAAGCACATAGAGGTATACTATGTGTTAATTTCTCATGAGCCAAATAAATTTATAACAATGGTAGTGGGAATGCAGAACCAAGGCTTAATTTATATCACCAACAATCATAAAGCATACATATTGGCATAATGGCCACCCTATAACCAATTTATGAGATACGTTGATGCCAATACCACAAAAAAAAACCACGACCAGGTGAATAAACCCATGACCATGTCTCTGGAAAAGACACATCGACCAAAAGGTAGTGTGAAAACATACACAACAACCCCATAGCATCCTGAATACAACTAGACATGGTTACCCTCATAACTGGGAGGAAGCGGCGAGTAATGCAAAATAGAGTGAAACCCTCCAAAAAAACACAAAGAGATAATACTCATATCCACTTAAAACAACAGAGAGCCATCACGGTTTTCACCACACAAAACAACCAGAGAATGCGTAACTCAAACAACCAATTCATTTACTTGCAAAATGAATAACCACACAGTCATTCCAGAGAGAAGACCCGTGCATTTACACAGTTGCCATCTCAGGAAAACAAAAACCAACGCACCACTGAGCCATCATTCGTTCACACACAGAGAAAAATTTATGGATGGGTGAAAAGGACCATACCTGTAACCAATAGCTTTGAAAGGAGTGAGATGGTCGAGCACTTCCTTCCCAGGCTTGGATCTCAGAGCTTAACCACCAACAAAAGAAATGCAACAATAACCATACTAGGGTGACGGTCCGATGGGGGAAGTATGGAGTGACATGAATTTACTTCACATTGCTTCCATATTCCTCTTCATTCAATTTTGAAGTACACGAAAACCAAAAATCATTAATATATTAACCATGTCATTAATTCCAAACCATTGAAATCTGCGACCACATTGCTTGCCAAGTGCGCCACCCAAAAATTCATATCAACTATTGCCAAACTTACATAACATACCATATATCAAATGTGCCCAATATAACTCAATTGCAAATCACATAGCCACTAACGATTTGTAGTTAGGATTAATACTAACTTGTTTTCATTTTAATTGCACATAACTTCTAACATAGCAATGTATATGCTCTTTCTTTTGGATTTTTTTGTGTAAGTTTCCTTCCCATTTCTTTTGTTTTATGTTATTACTAACATATGTCTTGTGTAGGTGTATCCAGGTAATAAATAATGGTAACATTATTGAACATAGAACTGTAAATATATGCCAATCATAACATAAAATTAAAGCTTTGAATAACAAAACATCCATAAAATGCATCATCCACCTGTCATTATGTCAAAACGAAATCAAGACTGCATCATCAACCATATAAGACCCTGTAAGCAACATCAAAACAACAACATAAAATGTGTGATATGACTATCTCCAAGTCTCCAGCCTACAAGGGGGTCCCACCTACTAGTATTATATCTTATTAGCATAATTTAAATAATAGGTTTTCGCAATACTTTGCGGGTGGAATTCCTCGTTGCAATTTTTATCGTCAACATGGATCACTTGCTTTTGCACATTGGTGAAGATGTTGTAATGTGTTTTGGCATTTAGTTTCTCTTATGACCTCACACATTAGGGGGAATCTATTATAGCCCTAAAATTCCCTACTCATGCATACATGGCCATGGCCCTCTTACTTGCATACTTTGCCAAAGCACTGTTGAGAATCTTTTCTTAAAAAACCATTTTTTAGAAGATGTACACACCCTGCACCATTAAAAATCACGTACATATGCTTGATTCACCACTACAACTCTTGTACATATTCTTGCTGCACACTAAACAACCAACGTATTCTTGCAAAAGTTGCAAAAACTAAAAAGTTGCAAGGAATTCGTTGAAATTCACAGGATATTAGAGGTTTCCCATCCAATTCATCTGCTATGGCCTACCACCCAACCGAATAACCATCCTTTTTTCATATAAAATGAGGTTTTGGGGTCTCATTTCACATCCAATCATAAGAATAATGAAACTCTACCTAATTTCACTTCCCCTCACCCAAGATTTTTCTACCTTTTGTGATATATTGCCTCAACATTCCCTCATCAACTCCTTCTTCCTCCATTCAATCCATTCCCTTCCTTTTAGGTGATAAGAATATTGAGAGAAGAGGTTTATTCAAGGTGCACTTGGAGCATTGTAAAGAGAATCCTAGACCAGGCTCTTGGAACGATGGCCGACACAGATTGTAAGTTTCAGTCTTTGTTTGTTGAATAAAAGAATCGCATGTTCTTGTCCCAAATGATGATGTTTTGTTTATTTTCATTGATTTATACTTAGCATTTGATATCTAAACCTAACTCATGAATATAATATCATGCTTGTAGTCCTTGTTTTCCTATCTTTGGATGTCGGTCAGCCTTGGGAGGAAACGTGCAGTCATTGGAACTACCAAGCTTGAGGAAATCATCACCAGACATGGAATCAAAGTTATAGTTACCGATCTTTTCTCTTATTTCTTTCTTTTCATTTGTTTTGGTATGTTTGGGGTAGAATAGAAAATTGATTGAATTTTAGATGGTCATTCACTCTATCTACATCTTAAACCCTAGTGTAGTTAAAGGGGGGATTTTCCCACTAGAACCCTTGCCCATGTTTGGGGATTGCCACTTTTAGTGGTTGGTGCCTTGTCTCTCACTATGGGTGAGCGTTATTATTATTTAGGAAAAAGGGGGATATCCTCCACCTTATTATATGGGCCAACTTGATGTGAGTAGGAAATCCCGCTTATGGACTTAGCATTTAAGGGCTCTAATCATGCATGCAGAAAGTGACCATTTAAAGGCCTCTACTTTTTCCTATTCTCCCAACACAAAACCCCACATTCATGTAATACAAAGGTGCAAACAATATTAGGTAACTCCACCTTAAATCCTTCGTTTGATGTCGATCCCTTTTCTTTCACTTTCTCCTTGACTGCAATCCTCATCTCAAAGCTGACCTACATTCACACATGGACAAACAGAGAGCTACAAACATGCATTTCATATACTAATTGTTGGGTTAGATATGACAATATCATAAAATAAATACACAATTTGAACACATGATATGGTGGGATGAAAAAATTATTCCTTTTTGTATTAATCTTCACAAGAGTAAACTTACAATATGTGGTCATCACTGCTCCTTGAAATTGGTCCTGGGCTCCTCTTGTGAGATCGGAAGAGC
>CBVK0100069572.1:0-14816 GCA_900067695.1 Picea abies
GAATATATTGTGATCTCCATGCGTTGATGAATCTTGTATGCACTTAATAACTCAATAAATTAGTAGTAGTTAGTGATTCCAAGAAAGAATTTGGCTTGGGATCATTACAAATCCATAATGCCGTGAGGGAAGGCTGTGACAGTCGCTCACGATAATTCTAAGGGGTGCACAATAAGGTAGGGTTCTTATTACTTAGAGGCCCTCAGTCCTTCACAAGGTCACCTAACGGGGTATTGAATCCAAGGGCTTGACGTCTACCAAAATCAGTCAAAAGGAGAGTGGCACCCTTGGAGCACATACTGTGTCTTGAAGGGCACGTCGCATAAATGAAACATGAGTGAAAGCGAGTGGCACTCTTGGAGCATGTAGTGCATCTTGAAGGGCGCGTCACATAAATGAAACATGAGTGAAGACGAGTGACACCCTTGGATCACTTAGTGCGTCTTGAAGGGAACGTCGCATTTTTAACATTGGTGAGTCAATGAACCTAGGTACCTAGAAAACAATATCTCTTTTTGACCTGGTCAGCCTTAAAAATAAATGTTGCATGAGTAAAGTTTAAAAAATATAAAATTTCTCTTAAAAACAATTTTGCTGAGCCTAGTTGAATTTAAATCCTAGGTCTAAGTAGGACATGAGAACTAAAAAATTATTTGAGCAAGTAATGAAGGGGGCGGGGGGCAGGCGGAGGGGGAGGGGCAATGAATAAAATGGGGTAAAAATTTAACTTAAAAATTAATGGAGGATTAAATTATTTAAAATATTAATTTTTGTTTATGTGAAAACTTGCTAATTTCGAACTTAGACAAAAAAGGGAAACTTAAATAAAAAAGGAATGTGGAACATATAAATGAATCTAGTCTAGAGAACTTTCTAATTTCAAACTCAACTAAGATTTAAGAAATATGTTAGTCATTAAGAGAATGTAAGGGATTAAAGGACATCAAGGAGCATTTCTAGGAATGCTTTTAGGTGGGTGAAGCAAATTGACAATTTAAATTAATTAATAAAATGAATTTCTGGTGCAACTAAGAAATCGGGTGACAAGTGTACGGGGAAGAATTTTGCTAATAATAAATTAATAAAAAGAATTTAGTGTGTGTTTGGAAACGAGTCACTAAGAAAACTATATAAAAGAGATAGTGGAGGAGGAGAAGGGATCATGACTGGTAGGCATAAGGTTACACTACTGATATTTTTCTTGTGGGAGTTGGGACACCCAACTCTATTAAAGAGTGGTGGCTCAACCTTGTGAGGCAAGATGGGAGCTAACTTTTTCTGGTTTGTGTGCGTGGCCTCTTTGCGTCTCGGAGGGCTAAGGGGGAAGAAGAGTACTGATGAGATCTCAGCAGTTAGCAAGCAGGAGTGGAACGGAGCACGAGTGTGGGACAATGACTTCAGAACATTCGCCTACAGTTACAGTACGCCTTTAAATTTCAGTTGTAATTTAGTAGAAATTGTATATAGATACATGTTTGTTAAAATCGTTAATATATTTTATGGTGGGAAAGATCACCTCATGTGGACAATTGGGATTAATCTGACGGATTGGTTCTTTCTTCTATCGCCATGCCCTCGGTTGATTTTGATCTTGCACCTTGGATTTTGTATATAGCTTCCCTTGGTTTTCTTACTCTCTGTTCCTGAGTGGTGGCCTGGCGCTTCACTTGGTTGCCCCATATTTTTGTGTGAAGCCCTGCATTTTTCCCTTAATTTTATTTGATTTACACTCAGTTTAAATGCGCCAAGAACCTTGCGCAACTCTCTTTTATTTCAAAATTCCTCTCTGCGTTTATTTTTTTCATTCACTCAGCATGTAATTGGCCAAAAATCGAATGAGGCCCCAACCATTCGAACACCTCTCTGCGTTTTGTTTTCACACTTACCTCAGAATGCATTCGCCCAACAAGCCAATGGCACATCTGATTTTCTCTGCGTTGTTTGGCCATTGCCTCAGAAATTGAGTTATCTTTGCGTTTGTTAACTATTGCTTTAGAACATCGATTTTATCTCTGCGTTGCGATCCACGTTGTGCATTTACCTCGGCGCTGAAACTTCTCCCCGCACGATCTCCTTTGCCTCATCCTATTCTCTTTCTCCCAACAAGCACACTTGTTCCTTCTGCGATTGAACCATTCTCCCAACCCCCTTGATTGATATCTCCACGATTATAGAGAGCAATTCGTTCCCATCCCGTGGGGGAGGCTAGCACGCAACTTCGCTTCTATTTCTAGGCATTTTCAGTGAGCAATTCGTGCCCAGCTCGCGGGTGAGGCTAGCACGCATCTTCACATCTGTTTCTCTGCGTTTTGTTGGTTATCCACTTGCGTATTCCCTTGATTGAGATCTTCTCTCTCAAAAAACGATTTCTAGAGCATGGAATGCCCTCCCTTGTCCCTGCGTTTTTATTTTACTGTAGTTTTCTTTTCACAAACGTTTTCCCGATGATGGAACACACTAGTTTGGTTCGAAACGTTGAAAATAAAAAAACCTATGCGATTAATTCGAAAGAACTCTCTGATCAAAACAATGGTCGCAAAAGCCTTACAACAGAAAAAACAAAAAACAGTGGAGGTGTTTTTCCTTGCAATTTCAACTTTTATTGTTCTTACACAGCCCCAAGAAATTTGTGTTTTCTGCGAGTGAGAGAGACTCGGCACTGTGTTTTTATTGCTCTTACATAGCAGAAAATTCATGATGCCCTGCGTATGAGAGAGACTGGGCGTTACTGTTTTAATTTGTTTTACTCAGTAAAAATGTCGGACTGCCCTGCGTGTGAGTAGAGAAGGAGGCCTGGCAAGTTTTTATTGTTTTAATTGCTGCTGTGCTAAGGTCGCGTCCCAACTTTTCCACCCTTTTTCTCCACGTCTAAGCGGAGAAATTCCTGCCCAGTCCACGGGGAATGAAGCATGCGCCTTCACCCTCGATCTTCCCGTTTCTCCAGAGATTTTCTTGATGTTTTTCCCAACGTGATTGGTGTTGTTGCTCAAAGTTTCCAATGCCTTTATGGTTAGCTTAAGGTCCGGAGTTGCTACACAGATTCTGGGTAAATATTAGTTGACAGTGCCCCTGCTTGTTCCAACGTCCTTAGCTAAGAATGTCGGTTTCAAGAAAAATATGGATTGCTTCGTATGGTATTTCCTTTGATTTGGGTTTTAGCTCCTTATTGTGGTTTCCATTTTTGTTTAATTAATTGAATGATGAGACTGGGTTGTACCTAGGTTATCATAGCTTTCTCACATATTATTAAGTTTGGATAGCCTTTAAATAACAAGAATTGGCTGCACCCAATTTATAACTGTAGGTGGTAAGTATTCTGCTTATGTGGCAGATTTAATATGCTAGAGCCTTGACAAAATTTTATTCCTAATTGCTCAATTTTAGGACTATGGGATTGAATTCCAATTAATTATGGTGGTTTTACTTTCCCTAATCTTTCATGCTAGGTAGCTTATGGGCAATCCACCCTCATCACCTTTTATATGGTCCTTCAATTTTTAACTAATTAATACCAATCAATATGTTGTTGTTAGTTGTTGGCCAAGTACATTATTGTTTAAGCATAAGAAATCAAAGTTGGGCCATAACATCGGATATAATGTATGATAAGTGTTGGAAATTTTTTTGCACTACAAGTATTGGATAGATGCTCTAGCGCATTGATTCTTCAATGTCGACGAATGATTTAGTTATTAATTGAGTGCGCGCATTGATTGTAATGCAATGTATGATGGTTTAGATCTTGGATTTTTATGTTTTTATGTCATAATTGATAGTTATAGATTTAGACCTCTTGCGCCTTGGATTTAATGTATGTATGATTAGTTATGAAGATGCTTTACTCTTGCGCAATGAATATTTTATGCTGACGAATGATGGTTTTAGAGGTTGGATGCTCACGCACATTGAATATTTAAATGTTGATTTCTTAGAGATTAGACTACCTACGCACAATGAATTTATGATGTAATGAACGATTGTTGGATAGTAACTTTGGCGCGTAATGGAAGTAATGCGACATATGTATTGATTGATTATTAGACCGCATCTTAATTTAATTAATAATTACTTGCGCCATGTTATAGTATAGCTAGGTGTGGATGAACTTGTGTGTGGTTACTTAGGCGCCTTAAAGTTTTATTGAGTATCTACCCTATGTTGTTGACTATGCTGGGATTTAAATAATTAGATTTCTTGCACATTGGAATACTGATGGATTTACACTGATTCAGTCAATAGATTATTGGCGCACATTGAATTTGTTGACGTGTGATTAGTCACGTGATTAGTTTTCCCTTACACCTTGAGTTAGAATTGATGAACACCTTTGCGCCATGAACATAAGGTTGACTTTTACCCGTGCGCTATGGTTTATGTGAATGCATAGTAGTTATATAAATTGTTTACTCTTATGCGATAGAATAAATTTGATTACATCGTGCCTTACCTTATGTCAATGCATGTTGGAGTTAGTAACTAGAATTTATGTGATGACGATTTGTTTTTACAACCTTTGGTGTCTTGAAATTTCACGTGATGTTTGGATCCATTGTGAAATTGCTTAGTCTTGTTCCTTGAATTTAATATTTGTAGATGATGAGTTACCTTTGATTTCCCTTGCATCATGTTAATTGATGTTTATTTCCTAATGAAAACAAAAATTTGTACTTGTTGTATGTTTCTTGTTTGGCGTAACGACAATGTCGTTACATTTTGAAAGATAAAGGTTTCCTTCGTTCTCGCGAAACTGATCTCATCATTGTTCCATCCTTATTTGGTAACATCATGCAACTCCCATCGTTCATGATGTACCCCCTTATCATTGCAGACCAATCCCTTCAGAGAACTACTCCACAAGCTAGAGGAATATCAATAACTGTAATTGTGAAAATAGTTGTAATATGTGGAGCAACAATAATCCAAGTATATAAATATTTGATTTATCCATATGCAAGAATGTTTCTCGAGTCTATGGTATAAATACTTTCACTGGTTTCATAATATTTCGTGCAACCCATCCCTAGTGCTTCCATGAATGATAATGGCATGATGTTATTTGTAGCTCCTGCATCAACAATCCAATTATGAAGAATAACATCATTATTTTCTATTGAGAGATAGAAAAGTGGGACCTTACCTTTAATTCTATTTAAATTACTCTACTTTTGCCTTGAACCAAATACAACAACTTCCATTCTATGAACAGGTTCATCTAAAAATTCAAGAATATTTTACCTCTGCTGGGGAATTTTCACAACTTACATAAATGGAAAAGTAATCCTCAATTTTGAAAGATCATCTATTATATTATATTTCATCCGCGAAGAATTATTTGATTGAATCACAATCAACTGCTTCTTATTGTTTTCTGTTCCACTTGGCCTCACTTTTTCTCTTTCTTTATCCACATTTTCGAATTATCCTTTGTTTTTGTTTTATTTGCTTGTGCTCTTGTATGCACAACATTATCTTGTGAGATATCGTTTTCTTTGTTTTCTTCAAATATATACATGTATGACTCGCATTCATCTGTATGTACATATTCAATAATTTATTCTTGAATAAAATCTTAATCTTCAAAATCATCTTCTAGTATTACAACATTTGGATTCCTTGTTCTTGGTGCTCTTTGTCTATATTCATCGGCGGTACCATCACCTCCGGTCCTTTGTTCTTGAATTGGATTTCTTATTTTCTCAGACATTCTTGGATTAGAAATAAAATTTTCATTTATCCTCAATCTTGTTATTTCATTTTGCATTTTCCGAATAGTCTGATTCATCTGAGTTATCTCCATTCTATGTCTAGTTTCTTGTGTTGCAATATGATCATTCTTTATATTTGGGATAGTTTCTTTGAAGAAACCTCCTCCAACTCCTTGATTTTTAGTATGACTTGTTTTCTAATCTTCATTTCTCCTTGAACTTGAAGCTTCATGATTTGAAATGGTCAAATTGTCCATTTATCTTTGGACTCTTCCAAGGATGATGTCAGGGTTAACATCCGTTTCCAACATAATCTCTTCCATTTATGTATCATTTTCCATTAATTCACGTAAATTTTCAATTTGGGAAGATTTTATTTCAAACTTTACATTAGAAGGAATTGCATTCTTATAACACCCAAGTATCATAGGATCATTAAGTTTTTGTTCATCTGTAATTTTATTCAACATCTTGTAAAATCTTAGATTGAAATATCAATTTTTTTCATTCTTTTTCAGACATATCTGAGTGAATTGTGTAAGAAGATTATGATATGCCACCGGAGGAGCATACATATTCAAAAACATAGTTTCAATATCATCAAATGATCTAATTGATCTTGTAGGTAAGGATGTTATGCTTGACTAGTCAATGTCTGAAGAAACAATCTCACCATTACATCATCATATTCTATTAGGTGAAAATCACACATATCCAAAAACAAATCCATATGTCTTTTAGGATCTATTGCTCCATCACCTGAGAATATTGGCAATGTTCGTTGCGAGAGATTTGGAATTTGATGTTGTTCTCCTTGAAGGTTAAGAGGGAAATCTCTAATCCTTATTCTTGGATTTCTTCTCTCATTCCTTTATTCACATATTTCTTCATGTATTTCTTCATAATTTTCACCTCTATCACCCATGACTAAACCTTTTTATTTTTCTTCAAAGGAGACCTCTCTAGTTTCTGGAGTATGAAATTGTTTGCTTCTGCTTCTAGTTATCAGTCCCTTATATCCTTCCAGTTTAAAGTTATATTTTGAAATTGGACTCTTTGAATATGTCTTTCTTCTCTTCTTTGTATTCTAAGAATTTCTCTTTCTTCTTCTTGGACAAGAGTTTGCCAGGATCTTCCCAATTCTTCTTGATTTTGGGTTGTTGTCAACACAAGATTATACAATTGATGAAAACTACTTATTGGATTTCCCAATCCAATTTCTAACTAGGGTTGGTCAGGTTGAGGCTGAGTCATAAGGAAACTTGGTATGAAACCAATTTTTTGTGTTCATTGTCCCCAACAGAGTCACCAAAAATGTTGATGTTTGAATCTGTCAAGAGTGAAATGACAACCTCACGAGAAAATAAATATTCCCTTGCATTTTTATAGAGGTGGTTCTCCTCTATTTTTCTTTCAAGGATTTTTATTTTTATATCTTATATCAAATAATATATAATTATGTCAAATGCCATAATTCAAATCTTTATCACTGAAGAAAATTAAATTGAAAAAGTAATTCAATGGGGACATTTATGAGAGATGGACCAGGAACCTCAAGCATCATACATACCAAAAATAAATTACAAAAAATAACAAAGATTCCTTACATCCATCACAGTTTCATATATTTCTGATCACATTCAAAATAAAATAAAATGGCCCAATTGCACAAGAGAACTTTGAAAGAGTATTAATTATTAAGATCAAAAAGAGAATTTGATAAGTCGATTTCAAATATATTATACTCAAAACTCAGAGTTATAAACTAAAATCAAAATCGATCTCGAAATAGTTCTATGATTTTTCTAAAAAATAATAGAGTCTATTACAATCTCAAAAATTTAAAGGCATTTGTCCATAAATGGACTAGGATTGGGGCTCCTCTGGACCATAAAATATACACAAGAAGTATGAAGAAGAGAAAAGAGTCTAGAGAAGAAAGCAAGCAAAAATATCTAGAAAGAAGACAAAAGGGAAGTTATCCAAACTTGATTATATTTTTTCTAGTGAAAGAATAAACACAATAGGATGAATTCTGAGAAGGAAGAAAGTATGTGATCAATATGGACTAACTATGATGGAGTCTCTCTCTCTCTCTCTCATGTTATTTGCTACTTGTTGTGTGTTTTATGTTTTCCTTTGTTGTGGTTGGTTGGTTAGTTTTGACAATTCCCAACTGATCCTCTTCAGTTGTATTTAACAAATCCTCTTTTAACCATTCTTTAATATAATCCTTCATTAGGGCAACATTGATCTCTTGTCTAATCCTTATATAAAATAAAACACTTTCTAACTCCCTTAAATCAAAGGATATTTGATGCAATGAAGTTTTAATTCATTCATTAGTGTTTGAATAACTAACCAACCAATTATCAATTTCATATTCATTATATTCTTTTATACTATTGAACTTCTTCGAAGACAAATTCTTGAGTATTTCCACGTGTTCCTCAAATTTATCCCTTGTAAGAAATGTAGAGTTTAGAATTAGGGGAGGATCTTGTACTATCCGATGTTCCTAGCTAAATCAAATCCTATCAATTTTTTATATAAAATATCCCTCTTAGAAAGTACTTCACTACATTCTTCCAACAGTTCCTTCAAATTCTATATTTTCTTAATCCAACATGATTTAAGTTGTTTTACCCTAGATTGAGAGGGAGAATTTTCTTCCTTTATTTTCAACTCTATGATATTCATGATTTTCAGAATAAAGGTAGTGAGCTCATTCTTGTAAAAACCTTCATCATTTTCATAATTACACTGAAGATATGCTTTGAAATTGTATAACCTTGAGACAAAAGTCATGATATTATTACTGATAGCCAAGATTAAAGGAAAAGAGACAACCTCTTTTTGATGTTTTCTTCAACAATTTTTCTTAATACAACAAGGAGACTGGGTGTTACTCTCCACTTAGAAATGGATTCAGGAAGACTGTTGGGATTCATCAAGGGTTGAACAAAAGCAAGTGGTTTTGCAAAGATTGGGGGTGGCATTAAAGCATTCTCTAATTCTTTTATTTTATTTTTCAATCTTTCATTTTTGGCTTCCATATCATCAATTGATATATCTAAGGAATTTCCAGTGATCATGTGGATTTTTGAAAGTTTGAATGGTGGAACCCCTTTTAAATACCTTGTTGAATCTTCGACCCTTTTTCCTCTTGAATTTACATGTTGAAACACTAAATTTTTTAGATCCTTATCAAATGATGAATTATGGAGGTTTAATGATTCTTCTTCATCAAAAATATTTTCTTAGACAGTCAACTCCTTTTCTGGAAAAATTCTTTGCTCATCTTCTAGGAATTCAATATTTTCTATATCAACATCAAGGTCCATGTTTTGCAAAAGGGCATTGACATTAGGTATGCAATGCTCTACTTCTTCTTGATTTTTATACCTTTTTTTATTTACTACTAGTAATTTGTGGGTTGACTCAATATTCTTTTCACCATGAACAGGATCATCATTACCCCCTGAATTATTGATTAAAGAATTTTGTTTATCTTGGAAATTGTTATGGGTATGTCATTTTGGTGTGCTACTTTTTTGAGATGAAATTTGATATTTAGAACCCTTTTCATTTATGAACTTTCCATGTTGTTTATATGCCTTGTTTTTACTTATAATAGTTTCCAAGTCCTTAACTAGTTTTTCTTGAGAATTATTTCCTTCATTTTCTTCCTCCTCATATATGTATGTGTTAATAAATGAGACACTAAAACTAGTGGAAATTATGTGATTCATAAAAAAATGTTGTGGGTCAAACCCTTTCACATAGTCAACCACCTTTACTTATAAGGGTGAAATTGAACAAAAACTTCATCAATATTTGAGGCATTCTTTACTGTAATCTCACCAACCTTCCATGATAATTGAATAAATTGTTTTTTCTTTCTTTGAGCTAAGAATTTTTCCCAGAATATGTATTGTCTTCAAACTTCTATTATGAACATTTTATTAGATACATAAAATGGGATATAAATAGGTGCTACCCGGGAGAAATATATTATGATGATGTTGTAATCTTCATCGTGTTCAACTTCTCCCCTTTGATTTAAAAATGACTCCGCTTCTAATGACAATCTTGAAGTATTTTCCCCAAACATTAATCTTTTGAAAACAAAAATGAAAGAGTTATAAATTTAATAGAAGGGGTACATTTATTTTTGATTCCATAAATCCATATACCAAGTATAAAATGGATTTTTCATGAGATCAACTTGCTTTGAAAGATGGAGACCTTGAAATTCATGACTATCGATGATAGCAAAAACCAAATACCCAACATAAATAATTTTTTTTCTTTCTTAAAATTTGACAACTAAGATGTTATTTCCGTGGATATAATACTTGACCAATCAAAAACCCTTTTTCCTTGAATAAAGTGATACAAAATATACAAAGCCAACCTAGGAATACAATTGTGGATTCCAACCTGAGAATTCTAGCTAAAAAGTAGGAAATTTATTTGTAGGGTTTCTTGAGATGACTAACCTGTATTAATGATAAATACTATGGAATTGTTGAGGGGTCCTCCATGAATTGTGGCAATACCTCCATTTTTAACTTTGATAAAATTCTTAGCTTCCTCCACTTTAGATATTGTAGTGGGCTTTGCCAATTTGAGCATTCGATTAAAAGTATGTGGCCCCAAAGAGATCAATGAGCTCCCACTCATTTTGAAAATCCTCTAGTATTTCTTGATGTTTTAAGTACACCATGTTTCTAAATCCTTTGTATCAAATACCTCTAGAGAAAAACCTGCTTGAACTATCCCATACATACATACAGGATTATCATTCCTTTCTGAAGAATATTTCTTGTAAACTTTAGACCAATGATTCTCTGAATTTTCTCATGCAAATGTATTCAGTGTGTCGTCATAGAATCTTTCTCTTCCTTTCTCCATATTCTTATGTGATTATTGCAGCATGCAGAGGACTCTTGTGTTTATGGAATACTATTTTCCATGTTTAAGTTAATTGGAGTTTTTATTTTGAGGGAGAAATTATATGAATTAAATTCAAATTTATGAATTTATTATCAAAGGACTCACTATATTAATAATGGTCCTGATATATTAACTTCACACGAGCCAAAAATTAAATGTTTCCTTCATTACCATTACATGGGAAAACAATTTCGACAAAGTACAAGAATGAATATTGAAATTTTAAAAGATGTGATCTTTGCTTTCGTGGTTATAATGAATAATCTCAAAATATTTTCTAAGTACCAATTATCTGTAGATGGATAAAATAGAAAAGAGCTTGGGTGAAGACAAGAATCTCCACTTCCACGGCTGTGAAGGGATTCTTAGAAAGAAACTAATTAATTTAAATTGGTAGATGGAGGGAAGGTGATATTTAAAAGAAAACAAAGAAACTCCACTTCCTCAGTTCCAATATGAAACTAAGTATGGATATTGGCAGACGAAGGTATACTTATAGAATGAAAAGGGGTTATGCTTGTTGAAATTATGGGATATGAAAATTTTCTAAGTATAGTATATTGAAAACAACGTTATGAGAAAATTTTAGAGTCAACAGACAACCTGTAAAGTGAAATGTAATTTAGAACCAATTTAAAATAGTCTATGAGGCCAAAGATAAGTTAGAACAATTCAACTTAAATTGTCTATTGTACCTTTTTTTTTTGTTCATCTAACTTGTTTGTTGTAACTTTTTTTTTGTTGAGATGATATGCAATACAACATTCTCCTAATTTAATGTAAAATACCATTTACTTGGAAGTCAAGTAGCATATACAAAAAAACTTATTTTTCTTAAGATATGCTTCATATGCCAATTTTGTTAGGGAACGAATCACATATTGCAATATCAAAGCTCTAATTCTACAATGCAAAATGCTCTTGTCTACTGTTTGGATGATAACATTGAGGAAATGTTCATATTCATAAGGGAATTTGTCATTGCATACCACACAGTCAATTGTCGCACCATCTATTAATGCACCCGCAGAAGCGACAAAATTTCCCTTGGAACACACAGGTTCAAAGGGAGTCGAGTATACATTTGTTGTTGGGAATATACCTTCAACCTATGTACATGACATAATATTTAATATTGTTGGAAATACAATTTGTATCTATAAATCTAATTTTGTACAGAAAGTTCATGCATGGAAATGTCTATGTATACTTACAATAGTCCTGGAGCATGTTATTTTTTTCATATCCTCTGCTATCTTTGTTCTCAACTCTGTTATAAATGTTTACTATGTTGCATGGAAGACCTTTTATTTGACATCTTTCTTCTTGGTTATATTTTTGAAAATAAAAAGGGGAAATTCCCCTCTTTGCAATCATTGTTACATTAAAGAAAAGAAGTGTGCATATGTGTCGAAAAGTTGAAGTTGTAACATGTAGAACATTATAATAGTTATGGAATATGATTGGATAAATTTTAGTATGTGAAAATAAACAAAAAAGAAAGAAAGAAACATACAAAACTGGTATTGTTTCCTTGTATTCATCCAAGTCACCATCCTTTATATGGAGAATGTATTGCAATCCAACCTTTTTGCAATATGTTATAGTACCATCAATGGTTCCAATTGGATATAGGTCTTTATTTTTAGCAAATTATCTTATTGTTGTGTTTGGAATGAAATTGTATTCAATACAAGATGATGGTACTATTTCTAAAACACTCGAGTCATGTAACAAGATAATAAAATCACAATCACCACGATCATATATAGTTTTTGGTAGTATTTTAAAATTTGTAATGGATACCCCATTGTCAGGAATGATTTTTTCCTCATGTTTCTGAACAAGGTGTGTAGGTACACTCAATGTAATTGTTATCACTCCCTTGTTGTTAGTGATATCATCACATAGTATGTGGTGTGTCCTATTTTCTTTATCTAAGTAAGTGCTATATGTGACCATTATGTCTCCAATGAATATCTATCCCGTTCTTTAGTTGTTTAGGTCTTCTACTAATACTATACTTGGTGGTGCTATTCTGGCTCTATTTCCAATATTTAAACATAATAAGTGATATGAAGGACAATTTCTATACATTTATTTTTCATGTCTCGAGAATTAGTGTCACAATTTCAATGAATTTCATTGGTCAAAGTTTAATGGGCATGCCTCTTAACGTTTGCATCTTGCATTGTACTGTCTTCTTTGTCTCTGCATGCCAATATTTCATTTGAACTGAGAAAAATGCCAATATATATCACAAACCTATTTATCATGGCATAGGGGAATAAGTAACTGAAAATATCTATTTTCTAAATGTAATAGGAACATAATCCATGAATATTTACACATGTTCTTTTTTTGTTGTAATGTTTGCGACGATTGACTGCCAATGCTTCCTTCACTTGTCCAATATTTTCTTCTCCAGACGAAAACATTTTCATATCAAATATGTAAAGGAATGAACATGTACAACATATTGTATCCTGCTATGACATCATTTGACATTGACATATTTTTTGTAGATAAAATTACATAAAACATACAACATATCATCATACCAAGGGTTCGATAATGATTATTGACATACCTTTTGGAAAGTTGTGCTTGATTTTTTTCATGTGTTGTACTTAGAATTTCTTTATCCTCTTCAATTAATGTATTTGTTGCACTGCCAACATTATACAGATTTCAATGGGCATCAAAATAACATACTATCTGTGAACAACATGTAATATTGATGTATGACACAAGAGATGAAGGAAAAATAGTAAAATATAAAGGTAGAAGCATGTACCTTTATAGTGCTTGTTCCATGGGTGTGTTTGTACAAATTTTCGTTGCATGAGAATCTATTGGAAACCAATTTTTTTTCATAATTTGGATGATACCATGTATTTGACTACAATGTAGAAGTTGGCCAATATATGAAAGGGAATCCAGAAACATGGTCAATGGATATGTATTGTATCTTTTTTGCATTGGTTACTTACTTATGGATTGTACAAATGGAATCCATGCTAGAGTTATCTGATCCATTGGAAAGAGAAGAGGAATTTGTATATATGTAAAAGGATATGGAAGTATGTTTTGACAAATTGGAATATGTAATTGTGTAGTTTGTTTTATATGTATTTCATATTTCAAGTAAAAGACAAATTGTATCATGGTCAGTCCAATATGCATCTAAGAAAAAGACTTTTGATTTTACCTTGGGAACATTTGACCAAACATGATCAATTAGTTTTTTTTTGCAGATGATTTACCTTTTGCAACAGGAATTGGAGACTGTAACTACACATGTACTTCTCTAATTTTCTTGTTTTCTCATTGCTTTGTAACATGTCAATGTTAAAGTCTCCTAGAATGACAATTATTTTGTTCAAATGTAAATGGTGCAACACTATTGCAATAGTTTTCAATATGTTGTTCAAAGTTGCATGTGGTGCAACATATATATTCAATATTGCAATTGGTGATCCATGAACCATTTCCTTTGTTAGCAATGCCTAGACATTTTGTTCTTCAAAATTCATATGTTCCAAAATTGGTACATATTTTTTTACTAGTATCATCACTCCATGTTCAATGCATTTTGATATGCAATTGAAGTTTTGAAATTGTTCATTTTCCATGGACATCGTCATATATGTTTCTTGCAAGCACAACATATTATATTGGATTATGTCATTATCATTGACTATATCAACAATATGTGCATTTAGGCTGCATGTGTTTAGTGATCAAATTGAAATGCATGATTATGATTGTATTGATTGAGAATCATACTCTACAACCAATTTTTCACTACTATGAAGGTGTTGCATCTCAATGTCAACTTTTTGCTTCACCCTAAATTTTTCATGAATAAGAGCATTTAGAAAATATGCACAGACCAACTTCTTTTAATGTGATCAAGGCTCCAACCAATGATTACAATATTTGCAAGCACCCACTTGTTGGATACACTAATCCCCTTTTCAAAGTGTTGGAAAATCATTATGGAAATAAGTTTCATGAAAAATCCTAAGTATAGAAGTGATCCATATCTTGAGGGATGAGATCTATAAGGCTTTATGCCAAGAGAGGAGGAGAGAAAACATACAAATCTTCCATGAAATTAATCACAAGAACATTGATGAAAATCCATGA